>WNGS01138047.1:0-11702 GCA_020271785.1 Procambarus virginalis
AGAGAGAGGGGTGCGTTCAGTGAGGTCCTCGCCTCTTACACTACCCACTATACTGTGCCGGGAGCTCTCAGAGAGAGGGGTGATTCAATGAGGTCCTCGCCTCTACACTACCCACTATAACAGTGGCAGGGAGCTCTCAGAGCGAGGGGAGCGTTCATTAGGGTCCTCGCCTCTTACACTACCACCCATAACTGTGTTAATGATGGAATTGGCCAAGATGAGCGCCAGTTCCATCAAAACAATTATTTTATCGGCTTCTAGCCGCGTATATCAGTCGACTGTTGTCGGTAACAAAGACCGGCTTCCTTGTATCACGCCTACTCTTTAAAGTATATATAAACGTTGCCCCAATTGGCTGTCATTTTAGCTCAACACCACTTTCTCTCACAACTGGTACACTGAGAAGTTTTGCTTTTTACAGCCTGTTAGATCATCTCAGGTTCTTGTCTCTGCTAATTCTTCTCGGCCTTACCATTGTTTATACTTTACACTTTCTGAGGGACTCTAATAATTAATGTTCTTTAATAGGAATTAATTGATTTCATCCTAAACCGGCTTCCAACACTATTAGCACAGTGCTCTGCTTTCCCTTCATATCTTAACTCAAAACTCTTTCTAATACCTTTCGTCTTCTTGACATACCTGCTTGATACCTGCTTGATGGGGTTCTGGGAGTTCTTCTACTCCCAAGCCCGGCTCGAGGCCAGGCTTGACTTGTGAGAGTTTGGTCCACCAGGCTGTTGCTTGGAGCGGTCCGCAGGCCCACATACCCACCACAGCCCGGTTGGTCCGGCACTTCTATTAGAAAACAATTTAGTTCTCTCTTGAAGATATCCACGATTGTTCCCACAATATTTTTTATGCTCGCTGGGAGGATTGAACAATTGAACAACACCAGTCTCCGTGGTGTAGTGGTAAGACACTCGCCTGGCGTTCCGCGAGCGCTTTGTTATGGGTTCGTATCCTGGCCGGGGAGGTTTTACTGGGCGCAAATCCTTAACTGTAGCCTATGTTTAACTCAACAGTAAAAATCGGTACTTGGTTGTAAAAACGATTCTTCGCGGCGGGGATCGTATTCCAGGGACCTGCCAGAAACGCTACGCGTACTAGTGGCTGTACAAGAATACTGTGTTCTCTGATTGTGCTTATGGCACCCCTGCTCTTCATTGTTCTATTCTGCATTTCTTCCATATCGTTGAACGTAATCTCCAGAACGTTGTTATTTTACTGTGTAGATTAGGGACCTGGCCCTCCAGCATTTTCCACGTGTATATTATTTGATATCTCTCCCTCTTTCTAGAGAGTACATTTGGAGAGCTTTGAGACGATCCCAGTAATTTCGGTGCTTTATCGCGTCTGTGCGTGCCGTATATGTTGAACATATCTGTTCATGTCAACATATAGGTTGACATAAATCTCGCCTTTCGACAAACTAACACTCTTCGTAGCAATCTTGTTCACAATTATCCTCCTCCTGCTTCTAATGCTGCTGGTGTCTACTCTATTTCCTGTTCGTCTTGTCCTCTCCAATACATTGGTGAAACTGCCCGTACACTTAATGACAGACTCAAGGAACACAAAAGAAGTGTTAAGTCTGCAGACACAAACAATGCTCTCTCTTAATCACCTTCAGTGATTAAGTGCTTAATTGCACACTAGTTTCTCTGTCAGCTATCTCACCCTGTCAGAGTAAAACATTCAAACGTATGTGAATGCATGTGTGTGTGTATATATGAATGTATATATGTATATGTACGCATATATGTGTGTGTATGTATATGTATGTGTATGAAATACATATGGAAGCTGATCAGAATTGCATTTCATCTTTGTAAATGCACATTAATGACACTTCGAACACTTTATGTAGGGCATACGTAAATCTGTGTATCTATGTATTTACGTATGTAGGTTAGCTTAGCATTTTAAAAGTACCGAATCACCTTCTGTGGTTGATTGTTCAATAAATCCCTGAACTATATGTTTAACTGACCTCTAACCCTGTCCATGGAGGACAGAAGAAAATGTATATATGCTGGTTAGCATTGTAAATGTGTGGCCACGTTTGTGGTGGAAAATAAATAAATAAAAAAATGCTCTCTTCTGTCATGTTAGGGATTCTAATCATCCTATTGATTGTCTTCTGGTATGTTAGGGCTTCTAATCATCCTATTAATTGATCTTCTGTGATGTTAGGGATTCTAATCATCCTATTGTCTTCTGATATTTTAGGGACTCTAATCATCCTATTGATTGGTCTTCCTCTAAAATCTTTCCTGCCTCTGCTCTACACAGACGCCGTCATGTCAACTCGGCTCTGCTACACAACCTTCCCAACATGAACCTGAGTCCTGGCTTTGTTGCTGTTGACTCTTCCCTGTCTCAGTATATACTCTAATGTTCTAAACTTTCTAACAAACGTGACCTAACATAAGCCAAATTTTCCTTTTATCTTTCTTTCTTTCTTCTCTTTTTTTCTCTTACGATCCCTTTCTTATTCCTGTTATTACTTCCATTATTACACCTTACATTCCATACCTTTTGCCTTGTTCGTATTTTCCTCTAAGACTTCCATCTCCTCACATCTCTCTCTCTCTCTTACCTACTTAATGCTCCTCGCCTCCCTCGTCTCATCACAATAGACTTGATAATTGTCCAGGACGGACTGAAAGGTCGTCGTCTCTTCAATTTCTAGTGTGTGGTTTTAGAGTATTCCACGTAGATATATATGGGTATAGGGTATACCACGTGGGCACATGGGTATAGGGTATACCACGTGGGTACACATGGGTATAGGGTATACCACGTGGGTACATATGGACAAAGAGTATAACACGTGGGTACAGATGGGCACAGGGTGTACCCTATACCCCATGCGTACCCACGTGGGTACACATGGGTATAGGGTATAGATATATACTGTTAATTAGATTGATTTTCGATTGATATATTTGAGTAAATGGAACTGACGTCTAAACTGTTCACAGTACACAGCACTAGACTGGTTTACATAACTACACAGTACAAAGGACTGGACATAACTACAAAGTACACAGGACTCGACATAACTACACAGTACACAGACCTGGATATAACCACACAGTGCACAGTACTGGACATAAGTGCACAGTACACAGGACTGGACATAACTACACAGTACACAGGAATAGACAGACGTACAAGAATACACAGTACACAGGACTGGACAGGATTACATAACTACACAGTACACAGGACTGGACAGGCTTACATAACTACACAGTACACAGGACTGGAAAGGCTTACATAACTACACAGTACACAGGACTGGACAGGCTTACATAACTACACAGGACTGGACATGCTTACATAACTACACAGGACTGGACAGCTTACATAACTACACAGTACACAGGACTGGACAGGCTTATATAACTACACAGTACACAGGACTGGACAGGCTTACATAACTACACAATACACAGGACTGGACAGGCTTACATAACTACACAGTACACAGGACTGGACAGGCTTACATAACTACACAGGACTGGACAGGCGCATAACTACACAATACACAGGACTGGACAGGCTTACATAACTACACAGTACACAGGACTGGACAGGCTTACATAACTACACAGTACACAGGACTGGACAGGCTTACATAACTACACAGTACACAGGACTGGACAGGCTTACATAACTACACAGTACACAGGACTGGATATAACTACACAGTACACAGGACTGGATACAACTACACAGTACACAGGACTGGACATAACTACACAGTACACAGGACTGGATATAACTACACAGTACACAGGACTGGACATAACTACACAGTACACAGGACTGGACAAACTACACAGTACAGGACTGGATATAACTACACAGTACACAGGACTGGACATAACTACACAGTGCACAGGACTGGACATAACTACACAGTACACAGGACTGGACATAACTACACAGTACACAGGACTGGATACAACTACACAGTACACAGGACTGGACATAACTACACAGTACACAGGACTGGACATAACTACACAGTACAAGGACTGGACATAACTACACAGTACACAGGACTGGATATAACTACAGTACACAGGACTGGACATAACTACACAGTACACAGGACTGGACATAACTACACAGTACAGGACTGGATACAACTACACAGTACACAGGACTGGACATAACTACACAGTACACAGGACTGGACACAACTACACAGTACACAGGACTGGACATAACTACACAGTACACAGGACTGGACATAACTACACAGTACACAGGACTGGACATAACTACACAGTACACAGGACTGGACATAACTACACAGTACACAGGACTGGACATAACTACACAGTACACAGGACTGGAATAACTACACAGTACACAGGACTGGACATAAAACTACACAGTACACAGGACTGGACATAACTACAGTACACAGGACTGGACATAATACACAGTACACAGGACTGGACATAACTACACAGTACACAGGACTGGACATAACTACACAGTACACAGGACTGGACATAATACACAGTACACAGGACTGGACATAACTACACAGTACACAGGACTGGACATAACTGTACAGTACACAGGACTGGACATAACTGTACAGTACACAGGACTGGACATAACTACACAGTACACAGGACTGGACATAACTACAGTACACAGAACTGGACATAACTACACAGTACACAGGACTGGACATAACTACACAGTGCACAGAACTGGACATAACTACACAGTACACAGGACTGGACATAACTGTACAGTACACAGGACTGGACATAACTACACAGTACACAGGACTGGACATAACTGTACAGTACACAGGACTGGACATAACTACACAGTACACAAGAATGGACATAACTACACAGTACACAGGACTGGACATAACTACACAGTACACAAGAATGGACATAACTACACAGTACACAGGACAGCTTACATAACTACACAGTACACAGGACTGGACATAACTACACAGTACACAGGACTGGACATAACCACACAGTACACAGAACTGGACAAAACTACACAATACACAGGACTGGACATAACTACACAGTGCACAGGACTGGACAGGCTTACATAACTACACAGTACACAGGACAGGACAGGCTTACATAACTACACAGTACACAGGACTGGACATAACTACACAGTACACAGTACTGGACATAACTACACAGTACACAGGACTGGACATAACTACACAGTACAACAGAAGGACAAACTACACAGTACACAGAACTGGACATAACTACAAACTACAAACAGTACACTGGACAGAACGGACAAAACTACACAGTACACAGGACTGGACAGGCTACCATAACTACACAGTACACGGACTGGACAGGCTACCATAACTACACAGTACACAGGACTGGACAGGCTACATGACTCACAGTACACAGGACTGGACAGGCTTACATAACGTCACAGTACAAAGGACTGGACAGGCTTACATGACTGCACAGTACAAGGACAGGACAGGCTTACATAACTACACAGTACACAGGACTGGACATAACTACACAGTACACAGGACTGGACATAACTACACAGTACACAGGACTGGACATAACTACACAGTACACAGGATTGGACATAACTACACAGTACACAGGACTGGACATAACTACACGTACACAGGACTGGACATAACTACACAGTACACAGGACTGGACATAACTACACAGTACACAGGACTGGACATAACTACACAGTACACAGGATGGACATAACTACACAGTACACAGGACTGGACTTAACTACACAGTACACAGGACGACATAACTACACATGTAACAGGATGGACATAACTACACAGACACAGGACTGGACATAACTACAAAGTACACAGGACTGGACATAACTACACATACACAGACTGGTCAGAACTACACAGTTACACAGGACTGCATAACTACACAGTACACGGAACGGACATAACTACAGTTACACAGGATAGAGAAAGAACACCATTATTGTTGTATAAGTTTATTTTCCTCAAAAATATTCCACGCAACATAATAGGGACAAAATACTGAGAAATGTTATACTAAGCATGATGTCAGTCTCCCCTGCGGGTTCTGTGTTACCGTGGCAGGCGGAGGACGAGGACCGCCCTGGTGGTTTACAAACGTTTATTAAAACTTGGGGAAGCCATTTTTTTGATGAATGTACAGTTCTCCCGCCCGATGCTGCCTGATCTGCTCATGGAGATGAGATGACAGCCCCCTGTGGTGTCCTCACCTGCAGTGTAAACAGACTCCGCGCCACCACGCGTCCTGTGTGGTGTCCTCACCTGCACTGTAAACAGACTCCGCGCCACCACGTGTCCTGTGTGGTGTCCTCACCTGCACTGTAAACAGACTCCGCGCCACCACGCGTCCTGTGTGGTGTCCTCACCTGCACTGTAAACAGACTCCGCGCCGCCACGTGTCCTGTGTGGTGTCCTCACCTGCAGTGTAAACAGACTCCGCGCACCACGCGTCCTGTGTGGTGTCCTCCCTGCACTGTAAACAGACTCCGCGCCACCACGCGTCCTGTGTGGTGTCCTCACCTGCAGTGTAAACAGACTCCGCGCCACCACGTGTCCTGTGTGGTGTCCTCACCTGCAGTGTAAACAGACTCCGCGCCACCACGTGTCCTGTGTGGTGTCCTCACCTGCAGTGTAAACAGACTCCGCGCCACCACGTGTCCTATGTGGTGTCCTCACGTACAGTGTAAACAACATCCGCGCCACCACGTGTCCTGTGTGGTGTCCTCACCTGCAGTGTAAACAGACTCCGCGCCACCACGTGTCCTGTGTGGTGTCCTCACGTACAGTGTAAACAGACTCCGCGCCACCACGTGTCCTGTGTGGTGTCCTCACGTACAGTGTAAACACCATCCGCGCCACCACGTGTCCTGTGTGGTGTCCTCACGTACAGTGTAAACAGACTCCGCGTCACCACGTGTCCTGTGTGGTGTCCTCACGTGCAGTGTAAACAGACTCCGCGCCGCCACGTGTCCTGTGTGGTGTCCTCACGTGCAGTGTAAACACCATCCGCGCCACCACGTGTCCTGTGTGGTGTCCTCACGTACAGTGTAAACAGACTCCGCGTCACCACGTGTCCTGTGTGGTGTCCTCACGTACAGTGTAAACAGACTCCGCGCCGCCACGTGTCCTGTGTGGTGTCCTCACGTACAGTGTAAACAGACTCCGCGCCACCACGTGTCCTGTGTGGTGTCCTCACGTACAGTGTAAACAGACTCCGCGCCACCACGTGTCCTTGTGTGGTGTCCTCACGTACAGTGTAAACAGACTCCGTGCACCCCGTGTCTCCTCCATATCAACGTATGTTCAGCCCTGCTGAGAGCCAGCTTGTATATGGTCAGTCTACCGTCAGGGGAGGGGGGGGGGGTGAACGCCTCTACCACCTGGAGGACAGTTGAGTACAGCCTCTCAAGCCCAACAACTGTTGTTATAAGAGGAAAATTAAATGTGTATCAATCCTGAACGTGGACACTACCTATCATTGTTTACCTTCAATTGAAAGTTGAATTTTGCAGAGAGCGGCCACTTTAGTTTTGAGAAGATGTTCCCACGAGGGTGGACACAGCTTACAGCGGGTGTACCTGCGTGGGTGGTCACGGCCTACAACGGGTGTTCCTGCGTGGGTGGACACGGCCTACAGCGGGTGTTCCTGCATGGGTGGACACGGCTTACAGCGGGTGTTCCTGCATGGTTGGACACGGCTTACAGCGGGTGTTCCTGCATGGGTGGACACGGCCTACAGCGGGTGTTCCTGCATGGGTGGACACGGCTTACAGCGGGTGTTCCTGCATGGTTGGACACGGCTTACAGCGGGTGTTCCTGCATGGGTGGACACGGCCTACAGCGGGTGTTCCTGCATGGGTGGACACGGCTTACAGCGGGTGTTCCTGCATGGTTGGACACGGCTTACAGCGGGTGTTCCTGCATGGTTGGACACGGCTTACAGCGGGTGTTCCTGCATGGGTGGACACGGCTTACAGCGGGTGTTCCTGCATGGGTGGACACGGCTTACAGCGGGTGTTCCTGCATGGTTGGACACGGCTTACAGCGGGTGTTCCTGCATGGTTGGACACGGCTTACAGCGGGTGTTCCTGCATGGTTGGACACGGCATACAGCGGGTGTTCCTGCATGGTTGGACACGGCTTACAGCGGGTGTTCCTGCATGGTTGGACACGGCATACAGCGGGTGTTCCTGCATGGTTGGACACGGCTTACAGCGGGTGTTCCTGCATGGTTGGACACGGCATACAGCGGGTGTTCCTGCATGGTTGGACACGGCTTACAGCGGGTGTTCCTGCATGGGTGGACACGGCTTACAGCGGGTGTTCCTGCGTGGGTTTACACGGTCCAAACAATGGGTACTAACCGGACCACACAATGGGTACTAACAGGTCCACACAATGGGTACTAACAGGTCCACACAATGGGTACTAACAGGTCCACACAATGGGTACTAACAGGTCCACACAATGGGTACTAACAGGTCCACACAATGGGTACTAACAGTCCACACAATGGGTACTAACAGGTCCACACAATGGGTACTAACAGGTCCACACAATGGGTACTAACAGGTCCACACAATGGGTACTAACAGGTCCACACAATGGGTACTGAACGGTCCACACAATGGGTACTAACAGGTCCTCACAATGGGTACTAAACGGTCCACACAATGGGTACTAACCGGGTCCACACAATGGGTACTAACCGGTCCACACAATGGGTACTAAACAGTCCACACAATGGGTACTAACAGGTCCACACAATGGGTACTAACAGGTCCACACAATGGGTACTAACAGGTCCACACAATGAGTACTAAACGGTCCACACAATGGGTACTACAGGTCTACACAATGGGTACTAACTGGTCCACACAATGGGTACTAACGGTCCACACAATGGGCACTAACAGTCCACACAATGGGTACTAACAGGTCCACACAATGGGTACTAACTAGTCCACACAATGGGTACAAACAGGTCCACACAATGGTACTAACAGGTCCACACAATGGGTACTAACTGGTCCACACAATGGGTACTAACAGGTCCACACAATGGGTACTAAACGGTCCACACAATGGTACTAACAGGTCCACACAGGGTACTAACAGGTCCACACAATGGGTACTAAACGGTCCACACAATGGGTACTAACAGGTCCACACAATGGTACTACAGGTCCACACAATGGGTACTAACTGGTCCACACAATGGGTACTAACAGGTCACACAATGGTACTAACAGTCCACACAATGGGTACTAAACAGGTCCACACAATGGGTACTACAGTTCCACACAATGGTTACTAACAGGTCCACACAATGGGTACTAACAGGTCCACACAATGGGTACTAAACGGTCCACACAATGGGTACTAACAGGTCCACACAATGGGTACTAACATGTCCACACATGGGTACTAACAGGTTCCACACAATGGGTACTAACAGGTCCACACAATGGGTACTAAAACGGTCCACACAATGGGTACTAACCGGGTTCCCACAATGGGTACTACCGGGTCCACACAATGGGTAACTAAACAGTCCCACAATGGGGTAACTAACAGGTCCACACAATGGGTACTAACATGTCACACAATGGTACTAACAGGTCCACACAATGGGTACTACTGGTCCACACAATGGGTACTAAACGGTCCACACAATGGGCACTAACAGGTCCACACAATGGGTACTAACAGTCCACACAATGGGTACTAAACGGTCCACACAATGGGTACTAACAGGTCACACAATGGGTACTAAGAGGTCCACACAATGGGTACTAACTGGTCCACACAATGGTACTAACAGGTCCACACAATGGGTACTAACAGGTCCACACAATGGGTACTAACAGGTCCACACAATGGGTACTAACAGGTCCACACAATGGTACTAACAGGTCCACACAATGGGTACTAAAAGGTCCACACAATGGTACTAACAGGTCCACACAATGGTACGAAAAGGTCCACACAATGGGTACTAACAGGTCCACACAATGGGTAGTAAAAGGTCCACACAATGGGTACTAACAGGTCCACACAATGGGTACTAACAGGTCCACACAATGGGTACTAACAGGTCCACACAATGGGTACTAACAGGTCCACACAATGGGTACTAACAGGTCCACACAATGGGTACTAACAGGTCCACACAATGGGTACTAACAGGGCCACACAATGGGTACTAAACGGTCTACATAACTTAAAACTAACATAGACAATCCCCATCTCAGATCTTTCTCAAGTCATCCCTGGATTACTCATCCATTGGTCATCCATTACTCACCAATACTTCCACAAAACAAGTCCACTTACAGTTGTAGAAAAAGCTAAATTGTGGGGAGCGTCCCCCAGTCCTTCCCTTGAGATCTTAACCGGGTTCTTCAGTAGGAGCCAAAAGTTCAGGGGCTAGGGCTGTGTTCAGTAGGAGAAAACAGTTCAGGGCTAGGGCTGTGTTCAGTAGGAGCCAACAGTTCAGGGTTTGGGCTGTGTTCAGTTAGAGAAAACAGTTCAGGGATAGGGCTATGTTCAGTAAAAGCCAACAGTTCAGGGTTTGGGCTGTGTTCAGTAGGAGCCAACAGTTCAGGGTTAGGGCTGTGTTTCAGTAGAAGCCAACAGTTCAGGGCTAGAGCTGTATTCAGTAGGAACCAACAGTTCAGGGCTAGAGCTGTGTTCAGTAGGAATCAACACTTCAAGGTTAGGGCTGTGTTCAGAAGGAGCCAACAGTTCAGGGTTAGGGCTGTGTTCAGTAGGAGCCAACAGTTTAGGGCTAGGGCTATATTCAGTAGGAGCCAACAATTCAGGGCTAGGGCTTTGTTCAGAAGGAGCCAACAGTTCAGAGTTAGGGCTGTGTTCAGTAGGAGCCAACAGTTCAGGGTTAGGGCTGTGTTCAGTAGTAGCCAACAGTTCAGGGCTAGGGCTGTGTTTAGTAGGAGCCAAGAATTCAGGGCTAGGGCTGTATTAAGTAGGAGAAAACAGTTCAGGGTTAGGGCTGTGTTCAGTAGGAGCCAACAGTTCAGGGTTAGGCTGTGTTCAGAAGGAGCCAATAGTTCAGGTTAGGGCTGTGTTCAGTAGGAGCCAACAGTTCAGGGTTAGGGCTGTGTTCAGTAGTAGCCAACAGTTCAGGGCTAGGGCTGTGTTAGTAGGAGCCAAGAATTCAGGGCTAGGGCTGTATTCAGTAGGAGAAAACAGTTCAGGGTTAGGGCTGTGTCAGTAGGAGCCAACAGTTTAGGGCTAGGGCTACATTCAGTAGGAGCCAACAGTTTAGGGTTAGAGCTGTGTTCAGTAGGAGCCAACAGTTCAGGGCTAGGGCTGTGTTCAGTAGGAGCCAACAGTTTAGGTTAGAGCTGTGTTCAGTAGGAGCCAACAGTTCAGGGTTAGAGCTGTGTTCAGTAGGAGCCAACAGTTTAGGGTGAGAGCTGTGTTCAGTAGGACCAACAGTTCAGGGTTAGAGCTGTGTTCAGTAGGAGACAACAGTCAGGGCTAGGCTGTGTTCAGAGGAGCCAACATTTCAGGTTCGGGCTTTGTTCAGTAGGAGCCAACGGTTCAGGGTTAGGGCTGTGTTCAGTAGGAGACAACAGTTCAGGGCTAGGGCTGTGTTCAGTAGGAGCCA
>WNGS01138047.1:12702-62854 GCA_020271785.1 Procambarus virginalis
TTATATATGTATGTTATTAAATATGACCGAAAAAGTAAGATTAATAATTCTAACACGAATTTTCTCGATTTTCCTTATGTTTCTTTTTATTGGTGACGGTAAATGAAAAATCAATTCTCCAAAATTCATTTTTATTTTTATTTCTAGTCTGACGCGACACTTGAGCGCGTTTCATAAAACTTATTACATTTCAAAGACTTCAGTTTATCCACACACAACTTTATGACAAACAGCATTTGGCTCTTATACCTGCATTTGGGTGAGTGATGTAATACAATAATGGGGTGAAAAACAAACTTTCAACAAAACACAGAACACGGAACAATGGGTATAGATTTGCAGAGTTGGTAAAACAGATAGAACTGCAGAAGGCCTATTATCCCATATTTCCTGATGTTTCTATATTGGAGCGGAGTCTTGAAGTGGGTAGAATATAGTTGTGTGTTAATTGGCTGTTGATTGCTGGTGTTGACTTCTTGATGTGTAGTGCCTCGCATATGTCAGGCCGCCTGTTGTCGCTGTATCTATCAATGATTCTGTGTTGTTTGCTAAGATTTCTCTGGTGATGGTTTGGTTGTGGGAAGAGAGTATATGTTCCTTAATGGAGCCCTGTGCTTATGCATCGTTAAACGCCTGGAAAGAGATGTTGTCTTGCCTATATACTGAGTTTTTTGGGGCTTACAGTCCCCAAGTGGGCATTTGAAGGCATAGACGACGTTTGTCTCTTTTAGAGCGTTCTGCTCCGTGTCTGGAGAGTTTCTCATTAGTAGGCTGGCTGTTTTTTGGTTTTATAGTAAATCGTTAGTTGTATCTTCTGATTTTTGTCTGTAGGGATAACATTTCTATTAACAATATCTTTCAGGACCCTTTCCTCCGTTTTATGAGCTGTGGAGAAGAAGTTCCTGTAAAATAGTCAAATAGGGGTATAGGTGTTGTATTAGTTGTCTCTTCAGAGGTTGCATGGCGTTTTACTTTCCTTCTTATGTCTTCAATGAAACCATTGGAGAAGCCGTTGTTGACTAGGACCTGCCTTACCCTACAGAGTTCTTCGTCGACTTGCTTCCATTCTGAGCTGTGGCTGAGAGCACGGTCGACATAAGCGTTAACAACACTCCTCTTGTACCTATCTGGGCAGTCACTGTTGGCATTTAGGCACATTCCTATGTTGTTTCCTTAGTGTAGACTGCAGTGTGGAAACCTCCGCTCTTTCCATGACTTACATCTAGAAAGGGCAGCTTCCCATCCTTCTCCATCTCGTAAGTGAAACGCAACACAGAATTCTGCTCAAACGCCTCTTTCAGCTCCTGCAGGTGTCTGACATCAGGTACCTGTGTAAAAATGTCGTCAACATACCTGCAGTATATGGCCGGTTTCAAGTTCAAGTCGACTAAGACTTTTTCCTCGATAGTACCCATGTAGAAGTTTGCAAACAGGACGCCTAGGGGAGAACCCATAGCGACCCCATCTACTTGCTTATACATATGCCCATCTGGGCTCAAGAAGGGTGCCTCCTAGTGCTTAGGTGCCTCCGGAACCTTCTTGAGCGGATGGGCACATGTATAAGCAAGTAGATGGGGTCGCCATGGGTTCTCCCCTAGGTGTCCTGTTTGCAAACTTCTGCATGGGTACCATCGAGGAAAAAGTCTTAGTCGACATGAACTTGAAACGGCCATATACTGCAGGTATGTTGACGACATTTTTACACAAGTACCTGATGTCAGATATCTACAGGAGCTGAAGGAGGCATTTGAGCAGAATTCTGTGTGCGTTTCACTTACGAGATGGAGAAGGATGGGAAGCTGCCTTTCTAGATGTAACAGTCATGGAAAGGAGCGGAGGTTTCCACACTGCAGTCTACACTAAGGAAACAAACATAGGAATGTGCCTAATGCCAACAGTGACTGCCCAGACAGGTACAAGAGGAGGTTGTTAACGCTTATGTCGACCGTGCTCTCAGCCACAGCTCAGAATGGAAGCAAGTCGACGAAGAACTCTGTAGGGTAAGGCAGGTCCTAGTCAACAACGGCTTCTCCAATGGTTTCGTTGAAGACATCATAAGAAGGAAAGTGAAACGCCATGCAACCTCTGAAGAGACAACTAATACAACACCAACACCCCTATTAGGCTATTTTACAGGAACTTCTTTTCCACAGCTCATAAAAGGGAGGAAAGGGTCCTGAAAGATATTGTTAATAGAAATGTTATCCCTACAGACAAAAATCAGAAGATACAACTGACGATTTACTATAAAACCAAGAAAACGGCCAGCCTACTCATGAGAAACTCTCCAGACACTGAGCAGAAACGCTCTAAAAGAGACCAACGTCGTCTATGCCTTCAAATGCCCTCTTGGGGACTGTAAGCCTTAAAAAACTCAGTATATAGGCAAGACAACAACATCTCTTTCCAGGCGTTTAACGATGCATAAGCAACAGGGCTCCATTAAGGAACATATAATCTCTTCCCACAACCAAATCATCACCAGAGAAATCCTAGCAAACAACACAGAAATCATTGATAGATACAGCGACAGCAGGCGGCTTGACATCTGTGAGGCACTACACATCAAGAAGTCAGTACCCGCAATCAACAGCCAATAATGCACAACTATATTCTACCCACTTCAAGACTTCGCTCCAATATAGAAGCATCAAGAAATATGGGCCAATAGGCCGTCTGCAGTTACAATCTATACCCATTGTTCCGTGTTCTGTGTTCTGTTGAAAGTTTGTTTTCACCTCATCTAAAAACCATTGTAACATGTCACCTCACCCAAATGAAGGTATAAAAAAGAAAATCAAAGATGTTTAAACTCTGTGAGTTCAAGTTGTTGTGTGTGTGTGTGTAAACTAAAGTCTTTGAAAATGTAATAAGTTTTACGAAACGCGCTGAAGTGTCGCGTCAGACTAGAAATAAAAATGAATTTTGGAGAATTGATTTTTCATTTACCATCAACAGTAAAAAGAAACATAAGGAAGATCGAGAAAATTCGTGTTAGAATTATTAATCTTACTTTTTCGGTCATATTTAATAATATATGTATATAGGAAAGACTGCTACCAAATATACAAATATATATATTAGTATATTTTGGTAGCAGTCTTTCCTGTAGACATATATTATTAAATATGACCGAAAAAGTAAGATTAATAATTCTAACACAAATTTTCTCAATATTTATTATGTTTCTTTTCAATGTCGATGGTAATTGAAAAATCAATTCTCCAAAATTCATTTTTATTTCTAGTCTGACGCGACACTTGAACGCGTTTCGTAATAACTTAACACAGCCCTAGCCAGGAACTGTTGGCCTCTTATGAATACAGCCCTAGCCCTGACCTGTTGGTTCCTATTGAACACAGCCATAGCAGTGAATTGTTGGATCCTATTGAACACTGCCCTAGCCCTGAACCGTTGACTCCTACTGAACACAGCCCTAGCTCTGTACTGTTGGCTCCTACTGAACACAGCCGTAGCCCTAAACTGTTGGCTCCTATAACACAGCCCTAGCCCTGAACTGTTGGCTCCTACTGAACACTGTCCTAGCCCTGAACTGTTGGCTGGAATTGAACACAACCCTATCCCTGAACTCTTGGCTCCTACTGAACACTGTCCTAGCCTTGAACTGTTTTCTCTACTGAACACAGCCCTAGCTTTGAACTGTTGGCTCCTACTGAACACAGCCCTAACCATAAACATTTGGCTCCATCTGAACACAGCCTTAGCCCTGAACTATTGACTGCTGCTGAACACATCCCTAGCCCTGAACTGTTGGCTCCTAATGAATACAGCCTTAGCCCTGAACTGTTGGCTCCTACTGAACACAGCCCTAGCCCTGATCTGTTGGCTCGAACTAAACCTAGCCCTAGGTCTGAACTGTTGGATCCTACTGAATACAGCTTTAGCCCTAATCTTTTTGCTACTACTGAACACAGCCACAGCCCTGAACTGCTGATCTAACTGAACACAGCCCTGGCCCTGAACTGTTTGCTCATACTGAACACAGCCCTTGCCCTGAACTGTTGGCTGATATTGAACACAGTCCTAGCCCTGAACTGTTGGCACCTACTGAAAACAGCCCTAGCCCTGAACTGTTGTCTCGTACGGAGCACAGCCCTAGCCCTGAACTGTTGGCTGCTATCGAACACAGCCCTAGCATTGAACTGTTAGATCCTACTGAGCACAACCCTGAGCGGTGAGCCCTGAGCCCTGAGGAGCCCTGAACTGTTGGCGCATACTGAATACAGCCATAGTCCTGAACTGTGTGCTCCTACTGAACACAGCCCTAGTTCGGAACTTTTTTTCTCCTAGTGAACACAACCCTAACCCTGAACGGTTGGCTAGTACTAACACAGACCTCACCCCGATTTTTTTATTTCTAATCAACACAGCTCTA
The DNA here is from genome assembly GCA_020271785.1 of Procambarus virginalis. Taxonomy (NCBI): domain Eukaryota; kingdom Metazoa; phylum Arthropoda; class Malacostraca; order Decapoda; family Cambaridae; genus Procambarus; species Procambarus virginalis. The sequence continues at coordinate 17,099 of WNGS01138047.1, forward strand.
ACCCTGAAATGTTGCCTCCTACTGAATACAGCCCAAGCCCTGAACTATTAGCTCCTACTGAACACAGCCCTTGCCCTGAACCGTTGGCTCCTTCTGAACACAGCCCTAGCCCTGAACTTTTCCTGGTATTGAACACAGCCCTAGCCCTGAACTGTTGGCTCCTACTGAACACAGCCCTAACCCTGAACCGTTGGCTCCTACTGAACATAGCCCGAACCCTGAAATGTTGGCTCCTACTGAACACAGCCCTAGCCCTGAACTGTTGGCTCCTACTGAACACAGCCCTAACCCTAAACTGTTGGCTCCCACTGAATACAGCCCTAGCCCTGAACTGTTGGCTCCTACTGAATACAGCCCTAGCCCTGAACTGTTGGCTCCTACTGAACACAGCCCTAACCCTGAACTGTTGGCTCCTACTGAACACAGCCCTAACTCTGAACTGTTGGCTCCTACTGAACACAGCCCTAACCCTGAACTGTTGGCTCCTACTGAACACAGCCCTAACTCTGAACTGTTGGCTCCTACTGAACACAGCCCTAGCCCTGAATTGTTGGCTCCTACTGAATGTAGCCCTAGCCCTAAACTGTTGGCTCCTACTGAACACAGCCATAACCCTGAACTGTTGGCTCCTACTGAACACAGCCCTAACCCTAACAGCCCTAGCCCTGAACTGTTGGCTCCTACTGAACACAGCCCTAACCCTGAACTGTTGGCTCCTACTGAACACAGCCCTAACTCTGAACTGTTGGCTCCTACTGAACACAGCCCTAGCCCTGAATTGTTGGCTCCTACTGAATGTAGCCCTAGCCCTAAACTGTTGGCTCCTACTGAACACAGCCTAACCCTGAACTGTTGGCTCCTACTGAACACAGCCCCAGCCCTGAACTGTTTTTTGGCTCTTACTGAACACAGCCCTAACCCTGAACTGTTGGCTCCTACTGAACACAGCCCTAACTCTGAACTGTTGGCTCCTACTGAACACAGCCCTAGCCCTGAATTGTTGGCTCCTACTGAATATAGCCCTAGCCCTAAACTGTTGGCTCCTACTGAACACAGCCCTAACCCTGAACTGTTGGCTCCTTCTGAACACAGCCCTAACCTTGAAGTGTTGATTCCTACTGAACACAGCTCTAGCCCTGAACTGTTGGTTCCTACTGAACACAGCCCTATTCCTGAACTGTTGGCTCCTACTGAATACAGCCCAAACCCTGAACTGTTGGCTTTTACTGAACATAGCCCTATCCCTGAACTGTTTTCTCTAACTGAACACAGCCCGAACCCTGCACTGTTGGCTCCTACTGAACACAGCCCTAGCCCTGAACTGTTTTCTCCTACTGAACACAGCCACAACCCTGAACTGTTGGCTCCTACTGAACACAGCCCCAGCCCTGAACTGTTTTCTCCTACTGAACACAGCCCTAGCCCTGAACTTTTGGCTCCTACTGAAGAACCCGGTTAAGATCTCAAGGGAAGGACTGGGGGACGCTCCCCACAATTTAGCTTATTCTACAACTGTAAGTCGACTTGTTTTGTGGAAGTATTGGTGAGTAATGGATGATCAATGGATGAGTAATCCAGGGATGACTTGAGAAAGATCTGAGATGGGGATTGTCTATGTTAGTTTTAAGTTATGTGGACCGTTTAGTACCCATTGTGTGGACCTGTTAGTACCCATTGTGTGGACCTGTTAGTACCCATTGTGTGGACCAGTTAGTACCCATTGTGTGGACCTGTTAGTACCCATTGTGTGGACCTGTTAGTACCCATTGTGTGGACCTGTTAGTACCCATTGTGTGGACCTGTTAGTACCCATTGTGTGGACCTGTTAGTACCCATTGTGTGGACCTGTTAGTACCCATTGTGTGGACCTGTTAGTACCCATTGTGTGGACCTGTTAGTACCCATTGTGTGGACCTGTTAGTACCCATTGTGTGGACCTGTTACTACCCATTGTGTGGACCTGTTAGTACCCATTGTGTGGACCTGTTAGTACCCATTGTGTCGACCTGTTAGTACCCATTGTGTGGACCTGTTAGTACCCATTGTGTGGACCAGTTAGTACCCATTGTGTGGACCTGTTAGTACGCCTTTGTGTGGACCTGTTAGTACCCATTGTGTGGACCGTTTAGTACCCATTGTGTGGACCTGTTAGTACCCATTGTGTGGACCTGTTAGTACCCATTGTGTGGACCGTTTAGTACCCATTGTGTGGACCAGTTAGTACCCATTGTGTGGACCTGTTAGTACCCATTGTGTGGACCTGTTAGTACCCATTGTGTGGACCTGTTAGTACCCATTGTGTGGACCTGTTAGTACCCATTGTGTGGACCTGTTAGTACCCATTGTGTGGACCTGTTATTACCCATTGTGTGGTCCGGTTAGAACCCATTGTTTGGACCGTGTAAACCCACGCAGGAACACCCGCTGTAAGCCGTGTCCAACCATGCAGGAACACCCGCTGTAAGCCGTGTCCAACCATGCAGGAACACCCGCTGTAAGCCGTGTCCAACCATGCAGGAACACCCGCTGTAAGCCGTGTCCAACCATGCAGGAACACCCGCTGTAAGCCGTGTCCAACCATGCAGGAACACCCGCTGTAAGCCGTGTCCACCCATGCAGGAACACCCGCTGTAAGCCGTGTCCAACCATGCAGGAACACCCGCTGTAAGCCGTGTCCACCCATGCAGGAACACCCGCTGTAAGCCGTGTCCAACCATGCAGGAACACCCGCTGTATGCCGTGTCCAACCATGCAGGAACACCCGCTGTAAGCCGTGTCCACCCATGCAGGAACACCCGCTGTAAGCCGTGTCCAACCATGCAGGAACACCCGCTGTAGGCCGTGTCCACCCATGCAGGAACACCCGCTGTAAGCCGTGTCCACCCATGCAGGAACACCCGCTGTAGGCCGTGTCCACCCACGCAGGAACACCCGCTGTAGGCCGTGTCCACCCATGCAGGAACACCCGCTGTAGGCCGTGTCCACCCATGCAGGAACACCCGCTGTAGGCCGTGACCACCCACGCAGGAACACCCGCTATAAGCTGTGTCCACCCTCGTGGAAACATCTTCTCAAAACTAAAGTGGCCGCTCTCTGCTAAATTCAACTTTCAATTGAAGGTAAACAATGATAGGTAGTGTCCACGTTCAGGATTGATACACATTTAATTTTCCTCTTATAACAACAGTTGTTGGGCTTGAGAGGCTGTACTCAACTGTCCTCCAGGTGGTAGAGGCGTTCACCCCCCCCCCCTCCCCTGACGGTAGACTGACTCATATACAAGCTGGCTCTCAGCAGGGCTGAACATACGTTGATATGGAGGAGACACGGAGTGCGCGGAGTCTGTTTACACTGCACGTGAGGACACCACACAGGACACGTGGTGGCGCGGAGTCTGTTTACACTGTACGTGAGGACACCACACAGGACACGTGGTGGCGCGGATGGTGTTTACACTGTACGTGAGGACACCACACAGGACACGTGGTGACGCGGAGTCTGTTTACACTGTACGTGAGGACACCACACAGGACACGTGGTGGCGCGGATGGTGTTTACACTGTACGTGAGGACACCACACAGGACACGTGGTGGCGCGGAGTCTGTTTACACTGTACGTGAGGACACCACACAGGACACGTGGTGGCGCGGATGGTGTTTACACTGTACGTGAGGACACCACACAGGACACGTGGTGACGCGGAGTCTGTTTACACTGTACGTGAGGACACCACACAGGACACGTGGTGGCGCGGATGGTGTTTACACTGTACGTGAGGACACCACACAGGACACGTGGTGGCGCGGAGTCTGTTTACACTGCACGTGAGGACACCACACAGGACACGTGGTGGCGTGGAGTCTGTTTACACTGTACGTGAGGACACCACACAGGACACGTGGTGGCGCGGAGTCTGTTTACACTGTACGTGAGGACACCACACAGGACACGTGGTGGCGTGGAGTCTGTTTACACTGTACGTGAGGACACCACACAGGACACGTGGTGACGCGGAGTCTGTTTACACTGTACGTGAGGACACCACACAGGACACGTGGTGGCGCGGAGTCTGTTTACACTGCAGGTGAGGACACCACACAGGACACGTGGTGACGCGGAGTCTGTTTACACTGTACGTGAGGACACCACACAGGACACGTGGTGGCGCGGAGTCTGTTTAAACTGCACGTGAGGACACCACACAGGACACGTGGTGACGCGGAGTCTGTTTACACTGTACGTGAGGACACCACACAGGACACGTGGTGGCGTGGAGTCTGTTTACACTGCACGTGAGGACACCACACAGGACACGTGGTGGCGTGGAGTCTGTTTACACTGCAGGTGAGGACACCACACAGGACGCGTGGTGACGCGGAGTCTGTTTACACTGCAGGTGAGGACACCACACAGGACACGTGGTGACGCGGAGTCTGTTTACACTGTACGTGAGGACACCACACAGGACACGTGGTGACGCGGAGTCTGTTTACACTGTACGTGAGGACACCACACAGGACACGTGGTGGCGTGGAGTCTGTTTACACTGCAGGTGAGGACACCACACAGGACACGTGGTGACGCGGAGTCTGTTTACACTGCACGTGAGGACACCACACAGGACGCGTGGTGGCGCGGAGTCTGTTTACACTGCAGGTGAGGACACCACACAGGACACGTGGTGGCGTGGAGTCTGTTTACACTGCAGGTGAGGACACCACACAGGACGCGTGGTGGCGCGGAGTCTGTTTACACTGCAGGTGAGGACACCACACAGGACGCGTGGTGGCGCGGAGTCTGTTTACACTGTACGTGAGGACACCACACAGGACACGTGGTGGCGCGGAGTCTGTTTACACTGCAGGTGAGGACACCACAGGGGCTGTCATCTCATCTCCAGTGATGCAGATCAGGCAGGCATCGGGCGAGGATGAACTATACATTCATCAAAGAAAATGGCTTCCCAAAGTTTTAATAAACAGTTTGTAAACCACCTAGGGCGGTTCCTCGTCCTCCGCCCTGGCCACGGTAACACAGGAACCCGCAGGGGAAGACTTACATCATGCTTAGTATAACATTTCTCCTTATTTTGTCCTTATTATGTTGCGTGGAATATTTTGAGGAAAATTAAACTTATAACAACATAATGGTGTTCTTTCTCTATCCTGTGTACTGTGTAGTTATGTCCAGTCCTGTGTACTGTGTAGTTATGTCCACTCCTGTGTACTGTGTAGTTATGACCAGTCCTGTGTACTGTGTAGTTATGTCCAGTCCTGTGTACTGTGTAGTTATGTCCAGTCCTGTGTACTGTGTAGTTATGTCCAGTCCTGTGTACTGTGTAGTTATGTCCAGTCCTGTGTACTGTGTAGTTATGTCCAGTCCTGTGTACTGTGTAGTTATGGTAGCTTGTCCAGTACTGTGTACTGTGTAGTTATGTAAGCCTGTCCTGTCCTTTGTACTGTGCAGTCATGTAAGCCTGTCCAGTCCTGTGTACTGTGAAGTTATGTAAGCCTGTCCAGTCCTGTGTACTGTGTAGTCATGGTAGCCTGTCCAGTCCTGTGTACTGTGTAGTCATGGTAGCCTGTCCAGTCCTGTGTACTGTGTAGTTATGGTAGCCTGTCCAGTCCTGTGTACTGTGTAGTTATGGTAGCCTGTCCAGTCGTGTGTATTGTGTAGTTTTGTCCAGTTCTGTGTACTGTGTAGTTATGTCCAGTTCTGTGTACTGTGTAGTTATGCCCATTCTTGTGTACTGTGCAGTTATGTCCAGTCCTGTGTACTGTGTAGTTATGTAAGCCTGTCCTGTCCTGTGTACTGTGTAGTTATGTAAGCCTGTCCAGTCCTGTGCACTGTGTAGTTATGTCCAGTCCTGTGTATTGTGTAGTTTTGTCCAGTTCTGTGTAATGTGTGGTTATGTCCAGTCCTGTGTACTGTGTAGTTATGTCCAGTCCTGTGTACTGTGTAGTTATGTAAGCCTGTCCTGTGTACTGTGTAGTTATGTCCATTCTTGTGTACTGTGTAGTTATGTCCAGTCCTGTGTACTGTGTAGTTATGTCCATTCTTGTGCACTGTGTAGTTATGTCCAGTCCTGTGTACTGTACAGTTATGTCCAGTCCTGTGTACTGTGTAGTTATGTCCAGTCCTGTGTACTGTACAGTTATGTCCAGTCCTGTGTACTGTGTAGTTATGTCCAGTTCTGTGCACTGTGTAGTTATGTCCAGTCCTGTGTACTGTGTAGTTATGTCCAGTTCTGTGTACTGTGTAGTTATGTCCAGTCCTGTGTACTGTGTAGTTATGTCCAGTCCTGTGTACTGTGTAGTTATGTAAGCCTGTCCTGTGTACTGTGTTGTTATGTCCATTCTTGTGTACTGTGTAGTTATGTCCAGTCCTGTGTACTGTGTAGTTATGTCCAGTTCTGTACACTGTGTAGTTATGTCCAGTCCTGTGTACTGTGTAGTTATGTCCAGTTCTGTGTACTGTGTAGTTATGTCCAGTCCTGTGTACTGTACAGTTATGTCCAGTCCTGTGTACTGTGTAGTTATGTCCAGTCCTGTGTACTGTACAGTTATGTCCAGTCCTGTGTACTGTGTAGTTATGTCCAGTTCTGTGCACTGTGTAGTTATGTCCAGTCCTGTGCACTGTGTAGTTATGTCCAGTCCTGTGTACTGTGTAGTTATGTCCAGTTCTGTGTACTGTGTAGTTATGTCCAGTCCTGTGTCTGTGTAGTTATGTCCAGTCCTGTGTAGTAGTTATGTCCAGTCCTGTGTATTGTACAGTTATGTCCAGTCCTGTGTACTGTACAGTTATGTCCAGTCCTGTGTACTGTGTAGTTATGTCCAGTCCTGTGTACTGTGCAGTTATGTCCAGTCCTGTGTACTGTGTAGTTATGTCCAGTCCTGTGTACTGTACAGTTATGTCCAGTCCTGTGTACTGTACAGTTATGTCCAGTCCTGTGTACTGTACAGTTATGTCCAGCCCTGTGTACTGTACATTTATGTCCAGTCCTGTGTACTGTACAGGTATGTCCAGTCCTGTGTACTGTGTAGTTATGTCCAGTCCTGTGTACTGTGTGGTTATGTTCAGTCCTGTGTACTGTGTAGTTATGTCCAGTCCTGTGTACTGTGTAGTTATGTCCAGTCCTGTGTACTGTGTAGTAATGTCCAGTACTGTGTACTGTGTAGTTATGTCCAGTCCTGTGTACTGTGTAGTTATGTCCAGTTCTGTGTACTGTGTAGTTGTATCCAGTCCTGTGTACTGTGTAGTTATATCCAGTCCTGTGTACTGTGTAGTTATGTCCAGTCCTGTGTACTGTGTAGTTATATCCAGTCCTGTGTACTGTGTAGTTATGTCCAGTCCTGTGTACTGTACAGTTATGTCCAGTCCTGTGTACTGTGTAGTTATGTCCAGTACTGTGTACTGTGTAGTTGTATCCAGTCCTGTGTACTGTGTAGTTATGTCCAGTCCTGTGCACTGTGTAGTTATGTCCAGTCCTGTGCACTGTGTAGTTATGTCCAGTCCTGTGTACTGTGTAGTTATATCCAGTCCTGTGTACTGTGTAGTTATGTCCAGTCCTGTGTACTGTGTAGTTATATCCAGTCCTGTGTACTGTGTAGTTATGTCCAGTCCTGTGTACTGTGTAGTTGTATCCAGTCCTGTGTACTGTGTAGTTGTATCCAGTCCTGTGTACTGTGTAGTTATGTCCAGTCCTGTGTACTGTGTAGTTATGTCCAGTCCTGTGCACTGTGTAGTTATATCCAGTCCTGTGTACTGTGTAGTTATGTCCAGTCCTGTGTACTGTGTAGTTGTATCCAGTCCTGTGAACTGTGTAGTTGTATCCAGTCCTGTGTACTGTGTAGTTATGTCCAGTCCTGTGTACTGTGTAGTTATGTCCAGTTCTGTGCACTGTGTAGTTATATCTAGTCCTGTGTACTGTGTAGTTATGTCCAGTCCTGTGTACTGTGTAGTTGTATCCAGTCCTGTGTACTGTGTAGTTATATCCAGTCCTGTGTACTGTGTAGTTATGTAAGCCTGTCCAGTCCTGTGTACTGTGTAGTTATGTAAGCCTGTCCAGTCCTGTGTATTGTGTAGTTATGTAAGCCTGTCCAGTCCTGTGTATTGTGTAGTTATGTAAGCCTGTCCAGTCCTGTGTATTGTGTAGTTATGTAAGCCTGTCCAGTCCTGTGTACTGTGTAGTTATATAAGCCTGTCCAGTCCTGTGTACTGTGTAGTTATGTAAGCCTGTCCAGTCCTGTGTAGTTATGTAAGCATGTCCAGTCCTGTGTAGTTATGTAAGCCTGTCCAGTCCTGTGTACTGTGTAGTTATGTAAGCCTTTCCAGTCCTGTGTACTGTGTAGTTATGTAAGCCTTTCCAGTCCTGTGTACTGTGTAGTTATGTAAGCCTGTCCAGTCCTGTATACTGTGTAGTTATGTAATCCTGTCCAGTCCTGTGTACTGTGTATTCTTGTACGTCTGTCTATTCCTGTGTACTGTGTAGTTATGTCCAGTCCTGTGTACTGTGCACTTATGTCCAGTACTGTGCACTGTGTGGTTATATCCAGGTCTGTGTACTGTGTAGTTATGTCGAGTCCTGTGTACTTTGTAGTTATGTCCAGTCCTTTGTACTGTGTAGTTATGTAAACCAGTCTAGTGCTGTGTACTGTGAACAGTTTAGACGTCAGTTCCATTTACTCAAATATATCAATCGAAAATCAATCTAATTAACAGTATATATCTATACCCTATACCCATGTGTACCCACGTGGGTACGCATGGGGTATAGGGTACACCCTGTGCCCATCTGTACCCACGTGTTATACTCTTTGTCCATATGTACCCACGTGGTATACCCTATACCCATGTGTACCCACGTGGTATACCCTATACCCATGTGTACCCACGTGGTATACCTTATACCCATATATATCTACGTGGAATACTCTAAAACCACACACTAGAAATTGAAGAGACGACGACCTTTCAGTCCGTCCTGGACAATTATCAAGTCTATTGTGATGAGACGAGGGAGGCGAGGAGCATTAAGTAGGTAAGAGAGAGAGAGAGATGTGAGGAGATGGAAGTCTTAGAGGAAAATACGAACAAGGCAAAAGGTATGGAATGTAAGGTGTAATAATGGAAGTAATAACAGGAATAAGAAAGGGATCGTAAGAGAAAAAAAGAGAAAGAAAAAGAAAGAAAGATAAAAGGAAAATTTGGCTTATGTTAGGTCACGTTTGTTAGAAAGTTTAGAACATTAGAGTATATACTGAGACAGGGAAGAGTCAACAGCAACAAAGCCAGGACTCAGGTTCATGTTGGGAAGGTTGTGTAGCAGAGCCGAGTTGACATGACGGCGTCTGTGTAGAGCAGAGGCAGGAAAGATTTTAGAGGAAGACCAATCAATAGGATGATTAGAGTCCCTAAAATATCAGAAGACAATAGGATGATTAGAATCCCTAACATCACAGAAGATCAATTAATAGGATGATTAGAAGCCCTAACATACCAGAAGACAAATCAATAGGATGATTAGAATCCCTAACATGACAGAAGAGAGCATTTTTTTATTTATTTATTTTCCACCACAAACGTGGCCACACATTTACAATGCTAACCAGCATATATACATTTTCTTCTGTCCTCCATGGACAGGGTTAGAGGTCAGTTAAACATATAGTTCAGGGATTTATTGAACAATCAACCACAGAAGGTGATTCGGTACTTTTAAAATGCTAAGCTAACCTACATACGTAAATACATAGATACACAGATTTACGTATGCCCTACATAAAGTGTTCGAAGTGTCATTAATGTGCATTTACAAAGATGAAATGCAATTCTGATCAGCTTCCATATGTATTTCATACACATACATATACATACACACACATATATGCGTACATATACATATATACATTCATATATACACACACACATGCATTCACATACGTTTGAATGTTTTACTCTGACAGGGTGAGATAGCTGACAGAGAAACTAGTGTGCAATTAAGCACTTAATCACTGAAGGTGATTAAGAGAGAGCATTGTTTGTGTCTGCAGACTTAACACTTCTTTTGTGTTCCTTGAGTCTGTCATTAAGTGTACGGGCAGTTTCACCAATGTATTGGAGAGGACAAGACGAACAGGAAATAGAGTAGACACCAGCAGCATTAGAAGCAGGAGGAGGATAATTGTGAACAAGATTGCTACGAAGAGTGTTAGTTTGTCGAAAGGCGAGATTTATGTCAACCTATATGTTGACATGAACAGATATGTTCAACATATACGGCACGCACAGACGCGATAAAGCACCGAAATTACTGGGATCGTCTCAAAGCTCTCCAAATGTACTCTCTAGAAAGAAGGGAGAGATATCAAATAATATACACGTGGAAAATGCTGGAGGGCCAGGTCCCTAATCTACACAGTAAAATAACAACGTTCTGGAGATTACGTTCAACGATATGGAAGAAATGCAGAATAGAACAATGAAGAGCAGGGGTGCCATAAGCACAATCAGAGAACACAGTATTCTTGTACAGCCACTAGTACGCGTAGCGTTTCTGGCAGGTCCCTGGAATACGATCCCCGCCGCGAAGAATCGTTTTTACAACCAAGTACCGATTTTTACTGTTGAGTTAAACATAGGCTACAGTTAAGGATTTGCGCCAGTAAAACCTCCCCGGCCAGGATACGAACCCATAACAAAGCGCTCGCGGAACGCCAGGCGAGTGTCTTACCACTACACCACGGAGACTGGTGTTGTTCAATTGTTCAACATCCTCCCAGCGAGCATAAAAAATATTGTGGGAACAATCGTGGATATCTTCAAGAGAGAACTAAATTGTTTTCTAATAGAAGTGCCGGACCAACCGGGCTGTGGTGGGTATGTGGGCCTGCGGACCGCTCCAAGCAACAGCCTGGTGGACCAAACTCTCACAAGTCAAGCCTGGCCTCGAGCCGGGCTTGGGGAGTAGAAGAACTCCCAGAACCCCATCAAGCAGGTATCAAGCAGGTATGTCAAGAAGACGAAAGGTATTAGAAAGAGTTTTGAGTTAAGATATGAAGGGAAAGCAGAGCACTGTGCTAATAGTGTTGGAAGCCGGTTTAGGATGAAATCAATTTAATTCCTATTAAAGAACATTAATTATTAGAGTCCCTCAGAAAGTGTAAAGTATAAACAATGGTAAGGCCGAGAAGAATTAGCAGAGACAAGAACCTGAGATGATCTAACAGGCTGTAAAAAGCAAAACTTCTCAGTGTACCAGTTGTGAGAGAAAGTGGTGTTGAGCTAAAATGACAGCCAATTGGGGCAACGTTTATATATACTTTAAAGAGTAGGCGTGATACAAGGAAGCCGGTCTTTGTTACCGACAACAGTCGACTGATATACGCGGACTAGAAGCCGATAAAATATTGTTTTTGCCGAACCGCTCATCTTGCGCCAATTCCATCATTAACACAGTTATGGTGGTAGTGTAAGAGGCGAGGACCCTAATGAACGCTCCCCTCGCTCTGAGAGCTCCCTGCCACTGTTATAGTGGTAGTGTAAGAGGCGAGGACCCCACTGAACTCACCCCTCTCTCTGAGGCTCCCTGCCACAGTTATGGTGGTAGTGTAAGAGGCGAGGACCTCACTGAACGCACCCCTCTCTCTCTCTGAGAGCTCCCTGCCACAGTTATAGTGGTAGTGTAAGAGGCGAGGACCCCACTGAACACACCCCTCTCTATGAGGGCTCCCTGCCACAGTTATAGTGGTAGTGTAAGAGGCGAGGACCCCACTGAACACACCTCTCTCTATGAGGGCTCCCTGTCACAGTGATAGTGGTAGTGTAAGAGGCGAGGACCCCACTGAACGCACCCCTCTCTCTCTCTGAGTGAGCTCCCTGTCCACAGTGATGTGGTAGTGTAAGAGGCGAGGACCCCACTGAACACACCCCTCTCTATGAGGGCTCCCTGCCACAGTTATAGTGGTAGTGTAAGAGGCGAGGACCCCACTGAACACACCTCTCTCTATGAGGGCTCCCTGTCACAGTGATAGTGGTAGTGTAAGAGGCGAGGACCCACTGAACGCACCCCTCTCTCTCTGAGGGCTCCCTGTCACAGTGATGGTGGTAGTGTAAGAGGCGAGGACCCCACTGAACGCTCCTCCCCCCACTCTCAGAGGGCTTCCTGCCACACCATTGAATTCCAATACCCGACATGACACAGCGAAGACGAGGTGTTATTGTCAGACTCAAAATTAAAGGTGACACCTGACCGTTATACCTAGTTTGTAGGGCACTTTGTGTGTGTGTGTGTGTGTATACTCACCTAGTTATGCTTGCGGGGTTGAGCTCTGGCTCTTTGGTCCCGCCTCTCAACCGTCAATCAACAGGTGTACAGGTTCCTGAGCCTATTGGGCTCTATCATATCTACACTTGAAACTGTGTATGGAGTCAGCCTCCACCACATCACTTACTAATGCATTACATTTGTCAACCACTTTGACACTAAAAAAGTTCTTTCTAATGTCTCTGTGGCTCATTTGGGCACTCGGTTTCCATCTGTGTCCCCTAGTGCGTGTGCCCCTTGTGTTAAATAGCCTTTCTTTATCTACCCTGTCGATTCCCTTGAGAATCTTGAATGTGGTGATCATGTCATCCCTAACTCTTCTGTCTTTCAGCGAAGTGAGGTTTAATTCCCGTAGTCTCTCCTCGTAGCTCATACCTCTCAGCTCAGGTACTAGTCTGATCGCAAACCTTTGAACCTTTTCCAGTTTAGTCTTAAGCTTGACTAGATATGGACTCCATGCTGGAGCCGCATACTCCAGGATTGGTCTGATATATGTGGTATATTATGTTCCGAAAGAGTCCTTACACAAGTTTCAAAAGGCCGTTCTTATGTTAGCCAACCTGGCATATGCTGGTGATGTTATCCTCTTGACATGAGCTTCAGGGGACAGGTCTGGCGTGATATCAACCCCCAGGTCTTTCTCTCTCTCTGACTCTTGAAGTATTTCATCACCCAAATGATACCTTGTATCTGGTCTCCTACTTCCAGCCCCTATCTTCATTACATTACATTTGCTTGGGTTAAACTCTAACAACCATTTGTTCGACCATTCCTGCAGCTTGTCCAGATCTTCTTGATGCCTCAAGCTGTCTCCTCTGCCATAATCCGACTCATAATTTTGGCGTCGTCAGCAAACATTGAGAGGAATGAGTCATTTGCTGCGTTTGTTATAGTTTTCGTTAGCTTTGTTTCTGCGAGTGCTATCATGTCTGGGTTTTCTTCTACTGCCCATTCTTTGAGTTTACTTGTTTTATCTGTAATCCCATCTATGTTAGTGTACATTGCCTTGAGGCTTACTTTCTTCTGTTAATTTTCTTGTCCCCTTCTTGGCGAGCATTCTGCTGGTGTGGAAAGCTGTATCCTGGGTGAGAAGATCCGTGAAGTGGTTTGCAGGGTCTCAGAGGATTTTCGGTGAGGAGGGGGGCTCAAGGGAAGGGGGGACAGGTAGGGGTGTGGGTTAAGGAGATAGGGGGAACATGGTGGATATGGGGTGAGGGGGAAGGGGAATAGGGAGGGTATGGGATGAAGAGGGAGGGGGGAAAGGCAGGAGGGGGGACATGGTGGGAATGGGATGAGAGGGAGGGGGAAAGGCAGGAGGGGGGACATAGTGGGAATGGGGGAGGGGTGACAGGGTCAGAATGGGATGAAGAGGGAGGGGGAAAGGCAGGAGGGGGGACATAGTGGGAATGGGGGAGGGGTGACAGGGTCAGAATGGGATGGGGGGGAAGGGAGGGTTGGGTGAGCATTTGAGTAGGGGCAGGTAGGGTGAGCAGAAGGGAGGGTTTCCATGCAGAGGGGGGGGGTGGTGGTTTGCCCTCCCCACTGGTGTTGCTGGTATGCTGGTTGTGGTTCCCCTCTTGTCTCTGGGATTGTTGTGTTGGGGGCTGAGATTTCCTGGTTTACTCCTCTCTCCCTGCGCTTCCTCCTTGCCTCTGCTGCCCTGGCTCTCTCCTCCTTTGTCCTGTCCGTCGGCAGGAATACTTTTTTGTATCCCTCCACATATTGCAGACGACTCTTCCTTTCTAAAATGACCTCTTTGGTGGCCTCGTTTGTAAACACCACCTTTATAAAGTTTCTGTCCTTGTTGTACCAGCCCAACCTGAAAACCTTCTCAATGTTTTGTTCAGCCCCTTCTATCTGTAACCTCTTCAGTAGCCCATGTACTGCCTCTCTATCCTTGCTATTCCATTCCTGCCTATTGGATCTTCCCTGTTCTTTGATGCCTACAACTACCACTGATCTTTTTCTCTCCATCACCTGACTGGTGCACCTTGCTGCTTCCTGTGAGGTAGCTCCTTGCATTGCTACCTCCCTCACACACACACACACACACACCACACACCACACACACACACACACACACACACACACCCACACACTGGAGAAGGTTCAAAGGTTTGCCACCAGACTAGTACCCGAGCTGAGAGGTATGAGCTACGAGGAGAGACTACGGGAATTGAACCTCACTTCGTTGGAAGACAGAAGAGTTAGGGGGACATGATCACCACATTTAAGATTCTCAGGGGAATCGACAGGGTTGATAAAGACAGGCTATTTAACACAAGGGGATCACGCACAAGGGGACACAGGTGGAAACTGAGTGCCCAAATGAGCCATAGAGATATTAGAAAGAACTTTTTTAGTGTCAGAGTGGTTGACAAATGGAATGCATTAGGAAACAATGTGGTGGAGGCTGACTCCATACACAGTTTCAAGTGTAGATATGATAGAGCCCAATAGGCTCAGGAACCTGAACACCTGTTGATTGACGGTTGAGAGNACCCTGAACTGTTGGCTCCACTGAACACAGCCCTAACCCTGAACTGTTGGCTCCTACTGAACACAGCCCTAACCCTGAACTGTTGGCTCCTACTGAACACAGCCCTAACCCTGAACTGTTGGCTCCTACTAACACAGCCTACCCTGAACTGTTGGCTCCTACTGAACACACCCCTAACCCTGAACTGTTGGCTCCTACTGAACACAGCCCTAACCCTGAACTGTTGGCTCCTACTGAACAACCCTAACCCTGAACTGTTGGCTCCTACTGAACACAGCCCTACCCTGAACTGTTGGCTCTACTGAACACAGCCCTAACCCTGAACTGTTGGCTCCTACTGAATACAGCCCTAACCCTGAACTGTTGGCTCCTACTGAACACAGCCCTAACCCTGAACTGTTGGCTCCTACTGAACACAGCCCTACCCTGAACTGTTGGCTCCTACTGAACACAGCCCTAACCCTGAATGTTGGCTCCTACTGAATGTAGCCCTGCCCTAAACTGTTGGCTCCTACTGAACACAGCCAACCCTGAACTGTTGCTCCTACTGAACACAGCCCTAACCCTGAACTGTTGGCTCCTACTGAACACAGCCCTACCCTGAACTGTTGGCTCCTACTGAACACAGCCCTACCCTGAACTGTTGGCTCCTACTGAACACAGCCTAACCCTGAACTGTTGGCTCCTACTGAATACAGCCCTAGCCCTGAACTGTTGGCTCCTACTGAACACAGCCCTAACCCTGAACTGTTGGCTCCTACTGAACCAGCCCTAACCCTGAACTGTTGGCTCCTACTGAACACAGCCTAGCCCTGAACTGTTGGCTCCTACTGAATGCAGCCCTAGCCCTAACTGTTGGCTCTACTGAACACAGCCCTAACCCTGAACTGTTGGCTCCTACTGAACACCCCTAGCCCTGACTGTTTTGTTGCTCTACTGAACACAGCCTAACCCTGAACTGTTGGCTCCTACTGAAACACAGCCCTAACCCTGAACTGTTGGCTCCTACTGAACACAGCCCTAACCCTGACTGTTGGCTCCTACTGAACACAGCCCTAACCCTGAACTGTTGGCTCCTACTGAACACAGCCCTAACCTGAACTGTTGGCTCCTACTGAACACAGCCCTAACCCTGAACTGTTGGCTCCTACTGAACACAGCCTAACCCTGACTGTTGGCTCCTACTGAACACAGCCCTAACCCTGAACTGTTGGCTCCTACTGAACACAGCCCTACCCTGAACTGTTGGCTCCTACTGAACACAGCCCTAACCCTGAACTGTTGGCTCCTACTGAACACAGCCCTAACCCTGAACTGTTGGCTCCTACTGAACACAGCCCTAGCCCTGAACTGTTGGCTCCTACTGAACACAGCCCTAACCCTGAACTGTTGGCTCCTACTGAACACAGCCCTACCCTGAACTGTTGGCTCCTACTGAACACAGCCCTAGCCCTGAACTGTTGGCTCCTACTGAACCAGCCCTAGCCCTGAACTGTTGGCTCCTACTGAACACAGCCCTACCCTGAACTGTTGGCTCCTACTGAACACAGCCCTAGCCCTGAACTGTTTGCTCCTACTGAACACAGCCCTAACCCTGAACTGTTGGCTCCACTGAACACAGCCCTAACCCTGAACTGTTGGCTCCTACTGAATACAGCCCTAACCCTGAACTGTTGGCTCCTACTGAACACAGCCCTAACCCTGAACTGTTGGCTCCACTGAACACAGCCCTAACCCTGAACTGTTGGCTCCTACTGAACACAGCCCTAACCCTGAACCGTTGGCTCCTACTGAACATAGCCCGAACCCTGAAATGTTGGCTCCTACTGAACACAGCCCTAGCCCTGAACTGTTGGCTCCTACTGAACACAGCCCTAACCCTAAACTGTTGGCTCCTACTGAATACAGCCCTAGCCTGAACTGTTGGCTCCTACTGAATACAGCCCTAGCCCTGAACTGTTGGCTCCTACTGAACACAGCCCTAACCCTGAACTGTTGGCTCCTACTGAACACAGCCCTAACTCTGAACTGTTGGCTCCTACTGAACACAGCCCTAGCCCTGAATTGTTGGCTCCTACTGAATGTAGCCCTAGCCCTAAACTGTTGGCTCCTACTGAACACAGCCATAACCCTGAACTGTTGGCTCCTACTGAACACAGCCCTAACCCTAAACTGTTGGCTCCTACTGAATACAGCCCTAGCCCTGAACTGTTGGCTCCTACTGAATACAGCCCTAGCCCTAAACTGTTGGCTCCTACTGAACACAGCCCTAACCCTGAACTGTTGGCTCCTACTGAATACAGCCCTAGCCCTAAACTGTTGGCTCCTACTGAACACAGCCCTAACCCTGAACTGTTGGCTCCTACTGAACACAGCCCTAACTCTGAACTGTTGGCTCCTACTGAACACAGCCCTAGCCCTGAATTGTTGGCTCCTACTGAATGTAGCCCTAGCCCTAAACTGTTGGCTCCTACTGAACACAGTCATAACCCTGAACTGTTGGCTCCTACTGAACACAGCCCAGCCCTGAACTGTTTTTTTGGCTCTTACTGAACACAGCCCTAACCCTGAACTGTTGGCTCCAACTGAACACAGCCCTAACCCTGAACTGTTGGCTCCTACTGAATACAGCCCTAACCCTGAACTGTTGGCTCCTACTGAACACAGCCCTAACCCTGAACTGTTGGCTCCAACTGAACACAGCCCTAACCCTGAACTGTTGGCTCCTACTGAACACAGCCCTAACCCCGAACTGTTGGCTCCAACTGAACACAGCCCTAACCCTGAACTGTTGGCTCCTACTGAACACAGCCCTAACCCTGAACTGTTGGCTCCTACTGAATACAGCCCTAACCCTGAACTGTTGGCTCCAACTGAACACAGCCCTAACCCTGAACTGTTGGCTCCAACTGAACACAGCCCTAACCCTGAACTGTTGGCTCCTACTGAACACAGCCCTAACCCTGAACTGTTGGCTCCTACTGAACACAGCCCTAACCCTGAACTGTTGGCTCCTACTGAACACAGCCCAACCCTGAACTGTTGGCTCCTACTGAACACAGCCCTAACCCTGAACTGTTGGCTCCTACTGAACACAGCCCTAACCCTGAACTGTTGGCTCCTACTAAATACAGTCCTAGCCCTAAACTGTTGGCTCCTACTGAACACAGCCCTAACCCTGAACTGTTGGCTCCTACTGAACACAGCCCTAACCCTGAACTGTTGGCTCCTACTGAACACAGCCCTAACCCTGAACTGTTGGCTCCTACTAAATACAGCCCTAGCCCTAAACTGTTGGCTCCTACTGAACACAGCCCTAACCCTGAACTGTTGGCTCCTACTGAACACAGCCCTAACCCTTAACTGTTGGCTCCTTCTGAACACAGCACCAACCCTGAACTGTTGGCTCCTACTGAACACAGCCCTAACCCTGAACTGTTGGCTTCTACTGAACACAGCCCTAACCCTGAACTGTTGGCTCCTACTAAATACAGCCCTAACCCTGAACTGTTGGCTCCTACTAAATACAGCCCAAACCCTGAACTGTTGGCTTCTACTGAACACAGCCCTAACCCTGAACTGTTGGCTTCTACTGAACACAGCCCTAACCCTGAACTGTTGGCTCCTACTGAACACAGCCCTAACCCTGAACTGTTGGCTTCTACTGAACACAGCCCTAACCCTGAACTGTTGGCTCCTACTAAATACAGCCCTAACCCTGAACTGTTGGCTCCTACTGAACACAGCCCTAACCCTGAACTGTTGG
Organism: Procambarus virginalis; assembly: GCA_020271785.1. Classification (NCBI taxonomy): domain Eukaryota; kingdom Metazoa; phylum Arthropoda; class Malacostraca; order Decapoda; family Cambaridae; genus Procambarus; species Procambarus virginalis. Next base: position 35,691 of record WNGS01138047.1, read on the forward strand.
CTCCTACTGAACACAGCCCTAACCCTGAACTGTTGGCTTCTACTGAACACAGCCCTAGCCCTAAACTGTTGGCTCCTACTGAACACAGCCCTAGCCCTAAACTGTTGGCTCCTACTGAACACAGCCCTAGCCCTAAACTGTTGGCTCCTACTGAACACAGCCCTAGCCCTAAACTGTTGGCTCCTACTGAACACAGCCCTAACCCTTAACTGTTGGTTCCTTCTGAACACAGCACCAACCCTGAACTGTTGGCTCCTACTGAACACAGCCCTAACCCTGAACTGTTGACTCCTACGGAACACAGCCCTATTCCTGATCTTTGACTCCTACTGAACACAGTCCTAGCCCTGAACTGTTTGCTCCTACTGAACACAGCCCTAGCCCTGAAATGTTGGCTCCTATTGAAAACAGCCCTAGCTCTGAACTGTTGGCTCCAACTGAACTCAGCCCTAACCATAAACTTTTGGCTCAACTGAACACAGCCCTAGCCCTGAACTATTAAGTGCTACTGAACACAGCCCTAGCCCGGTACTTTTGGCTGGTATTGAACACAGCCCTAGCCCTGATCTGTTAGCTCGTACTAAACACAGCCCTAGCCAGGAACTGTTGGCCTCTTATGAATACAGCCCTAGCCCTGACCTGTTGGTTCCTATTGAACACAGCCATAGCAGTGAATTGTTGGATCCTATTGAACACTGCCCTAGCCCTGAACCGTTGACTCCTACTGAACACAGCCCTAGCTCTGTACTGTTGGCTCCTACTGAACACAGCCGTAGCCCTAAACTGTTGGCTCCTATAACACAGCCCTAGCCCTGAACTGTTGGCTCCTACTGAACACTGTCCTAGCCCTGAACTGTTGGCTGGAATTGAACACAACCCTATCCCTGAACTCTTGGCTCCTACTGAACACTGTCCTAGCCTTGAACTGTTTTCTCCTACTGAACACAGCCCTAGCTTTGAACTGTTGGCTCCTACTGAACACAGCCCTAACCATAAACATTTGGCTCCATCTGAACACAGCCTTAGCCCTGAACTATTGACTGCTGCTGAACACATCCCTAGCCCTGAACTGTTGGCTCCTACTGAATACAGCCTTAGCCCTGAACTGTTGGCTCCTACTGAACACAGCCCTAGCCCTGATCTGTTGGCTCGAACTAAACCTAGCCCTAGGTCTGAACTGTTGGATCCTACTGAATACAGCTTTAGCCCTAATCTTTTTGCTACTACTGAACACAGCCACAGCCCTGAACTGCTGAATCTAACTGAACACAGCCCTGGCCCTGAACTGTTTGCTCATACTGAACACAGCCCTTGCCCTGAACTGTTGGCTGATATTGAACACAGTCCTAGCCCTGAACTGTTGGCACCTACTGAAAACAGCCCTAGCCCTGAACTGTTGTCTCGTACGGAGCACAGCCCTAGCCCTGAACTGTTGGCTGCTATCGAACACAGCCCTAGCATTGAACTGTTAGATCCTACTGAGCACAACCCTGAGCGGTGAGCCCTGAGCCCTGAGGAGCCCTGAACTGTTGGCGCATACTGAATACAGCCATAGTCCTGAACTGTGTGCTCCTACTGAACACAGCCCTAGTTCGGAACTTTTTTCTCCTAGTGAACACAACCCTAACCCTGAACGGTTGGCTAGTACTAAACACAGACCTCACCCCGATTTTTTTATTTCTAATCAACACAGCTCTAACCCTGAAATGTTGCCTCCTACTGAATACAGCCCAAGCCTGAACTATTAGCTCCTACTGAACACAGCCCTTGCCCTGAACCGTTGGCTCCTTCTGAACACAGCCCTAGCCCTGAACTTTTCCTGGTATTGAACACAGCCCTAGCCCTGAACTGTTGGCTCCTACTGAACACAGCCCTAACCCTGAACCGTTGGCTCCTACTGAACATAGCCCGAACCCTGAAATGTTGGCTCCTACTGAACACAGCCCTAGCCCTGAACTGTTGGCTCCTACTGAACACAGCCCTAACCCTAAACTGTTGGCTCCCACTGAATACAGCCCTAGCCCTGAACTGTTGGCTCCTACTGAATACAGCCCTAGCCCTGAACTGTTGGCTCCTACTGAACACAGCCCTAACCCTGAACTGTTGGCTCCTACTGAACACAGCCCTAACTCTGAACTGTTGGCTCCTACTGAACACAGCCCTAACCCTGAACTGTTGGCTCCTACTGAACACAGCCCTAACTCTGAACTGTTGGCTCCTACTGAACACAGCCCTAGCCCTGAATTGTTGGCTCCTACTGAATGTAGCCCTAGCCCTAAACTGTTGGCTCCTACTGAACACAGCCATAACCCTGAACTGTTGGCTCCTACTGAACACAGCCCTAACCCTAACAGCCCTAGCCCTGAACTGTTGGCTCCTACTGAACACAGCCCTAACCCTGAACTGTTGGCTCCTACTGAACACAGCCCTAACTCTGAACTGTTGGCTCCTACTGAACACAGCCCTAGCCCTGAATTGTTGGCTCCTACTGAATGTAGCCCTAGCCCTAAACTGTTGGCTCCTACTGAACACAGCCATAACCCTGAACTGTTGGCTCCTACTGAACACAGCCCAGCCCTGAACTGTTTTTTTGGCTCTTACTGAACACAGCCCTAACCCTGAACTGTTGGCTCCTACTGAACACAGCCCTAACTCTGAACTGTTGGCTCCTACTGAACACAGCCCTAGCCCTGAATTGTTGGCTCCTACTGAATATAGCCCTAGCCCTAAACTGTTGGCTCCTACTGAACACAGCCCTAACCCTGAACTGTTGGCTCCTTCTGAACACAGCCCTAACCTTGAAGTGTTGATTCCTACTGAACACAGCTCTAGCCCTGAACTGTTGGTTCCTACTGAACACAGCCCTATTCCTGAACTGTTGGCTCCTACTGAATACAGCCCAAACCCTGAACTGTTGGCTTTTACTGAACATAGCCCTATCCCTGAACTGTTTTCTCTAACTGAACACAGCCCGAACCCTGCACTGTTGGCTCCTACTGAACACAGCCCTAGCCCTGAACTGTTTTCTCCTACTGAACACAGCCACAACCCCTGACTGTTGGCTCCTACTGAACACAGCCCCAGCCCTGAACTGTTTTCTCCTACTGAACACAGCCCTAGCCCTGAACTTNCAAGGGCATTACGCAAGCCGAATGGTAACACTTGATACTCAAACACACCCTCGGGTGTCACAAACGCCGTTAGTTGTTTAGCACGTTCAGTGAGCGGGATTTGATAGTACCCCCTCGAGAGATCGAATTTAGAGACATACGTGGCGTTCCCGATTTCGTCGATACAGTCCTCGAGACGTGGCAACGGATAGGCGTCCACTATGGTCACCTTGTTGAGCTGCCGATATCGGTGCATAATCGCCAGGAGCCATCTGGTTTGGGGACCAAAAGGCAGGGCGAGCACCAAGAGCCTGGCTCGGCCTGATGAGGCCGTGCTGGAGCAAGAAGTCGACCTCCTTACGGACGATGGCCTTCTTTTCCGGACTCATCCGATAGGGTTGAAGGCGAATGGGGGTGTAGTCCGTCAACTCGACATCATGGTAAATGGCATCAGTCTGGGTCGGGACCTCCCGAACAGACTGGAGAATTCGTCAAGCAACGACTGCACCTCGTCACGTTGGGACATCTGCAAATGGGACAGTCCTCCTCCACAGCATTCACAGAACTAGAATTATTGAGAATGAGATTAGTTGGGTCCCCAGAACAATCATCCCCTCCCTCACTGGAAATGGAAACATTGGTTAGTGCAATGGGCCTGGGGCCCTGGAACTTCTTCAGCCGATTCACGTGTACGAGCATTACCTGTTTACGCTTATCAGAGTGTCTCACTTTGTACGTGAGGTCCCCAGTTTCTGTCACAATGTAGGGGCCTCGTACTTGTGGGACATAGTGCTCCCCAGTCGAGGCTTTAGTACCAGGACAGGGTCACCGGGCTGAAATACCCGCAACTTAGCCTTGGCATCGTTCCGTTCTTTCATATTCTCTTGGGCCTTCCCAAGATACTTTAGTGCCGCAGCCTTGCAGTCCTTGAGTCTCTGGTGGTGTTGCGCAAAGAAAGCCGAACCTTCGGTTAACGTTACGTTCCCTAACAGATTCTCCTGTAACATTTGCAAGGGTCCACGAACTTTATGGCCAAAGACTAACTCAAAAGGAGAACAACCCAGTGAACTTTGCAACCCCTCCCTAGCAGCAAACAAAACATACGGCAAGTTCTCGTCCCAGAAGGTATGGGAACTCTCGCACGATGTCTTCAACATCTGCTTCAGAGTTAGATGGAACCGTTCAATGACCCCCTGACTCTGTGGATGGTATGGGCTGGAAACCTTATGAGTTATTCCATGGTCCTTACAAAATTGTTCAAAAATATCAGACTTAAAGTTAGTACCATTGTCAGTTGCACAACCGAGGCAGTCCAAAAGTGGAAAAAAATTGCAACATACGAGCAACAACAGTCTTTGCTCGGATGTTCCTTACAGCAAAAGCCTCTGGGTAACGAGTCGTGATACACATCATCGTAATTAGGTAAATATTACCAGACTTAGTTCTAGGTAATGGACCAACACAGTCCATTACCACATGAGAAAATGGTTCCTCCGGCACGACAATAGGCTTAGAGGAGCTTTAGGTGGAGTCTGGTTTGGTTTCCAACAAGTTGACAAGCAATACATGCATTACAAAATTTTGCCACATCGCTTTTCAGCTTGGGCCAGAAAAAATACTTGCAGATTTTGTGATAGGTAATATTAATGCCTTGATGTCCCCCCATAGGATCATCATGGGCAGCTGACAAAACTCTTCTCTATAGCAGGTCGGCAACATAACCTGGTGGACTACCTCCCACTCATTTGACAAGGGAGCACTCTGAGGTCTCCATTTTCTCATCAAAATCCGATCATTGTAGTAGTACCCAGTTGCTGCGTCTACAATTTCCTCCCTAGAGACGGCTGTCTCGTGACAATCTGCAAGACTGGGGTCAGCTTTTGTAACTCACTCAAGGAGGCATCCAGGCCTTGGTCAGATGCCATTGGCCGAGGCTCAACAGTGTTCTCCTCCACCTCCCCACTACTCTCGGTAGGCGGCGGTGGCAGGCTCTCCACAATGTCCTCGGCCCCGTCATCGAGTCGGGCCATGAATGTGTCCGCAAGGTCCACTGGGCTTTCACCACTCGGAAGGTCCCTCGTGTCCTTGGGATTTACCACCTTGGCAAGCACAGGGCTGCCCTTACATTTAAGTCCCATAGACCTAGTCACCCGCACGCAGGTACACAACATTATCCTCTGCAGTGGTGAATCCAGGCAAACTTGGGGTAGGCAACATAACAGGCAGTCTGGAGTCCCCTACTTATCCCCGGCTAAATCATTACAACTCAACATTGGGGGTAGGTACGAAGCACGACAGTACTGGTCCCCTACCTACTCCACGCTAAAATCATTACCAGGTCACATCAACATTAGGGAAAGGTAGGTACGAAGTGACTCCGACTGTACAAATACCCTTGTGAAAATCAGATTCCAGGGTAACCTTACGGAGGGGTACTGCTCGAGTATCACTAGTGACACCCTCGACCAGTACCACCTCTCCAGTGTCGAGAGTGTTGGCACCTTGCAAAGCACTCTCTAAAATTAAAGTCTGGATGGCACCGGTGTCTCGGAAGATCACCACGTCCCTCCAGGAAGAACCCTCAGACAAAAGTAGTCTCCCTTTCGATAAGAATGGGGTAAGCAGGTCTAACCACTGTGGGTTGGAGGTCTTACTCCCTAACCCTTCAGAAGGCCTCAAGCCCTGTGTCACAACGAGAGCATTGGGTCTTTTTTCCGGGTACAGTTGCCAACAACGGCTAATATTGTGGGTTGAACTTTTACAGTGACCACAAAACGTCGGGGAGAAGAGACATTACTAACCGAATTACCCTTCGGTTCACTCTTGAGTGTCGTGGGGCTAGACAATTTAACAGGGTTAGTTATGTCTGAAACAGAAGGTGCATTAGGTAAAGGTTTAGAATGAGCTGGTCTGGACTGGCTGTGGGTATAAGTTTTGCTACTCTGTGGGGTAAAATTATTTTTATTGGGCCTTTTGCCCGCCAACTGGTAGTTTTCTGCCATCTTGGCCAAATCCCCTATTTTAGAATTTAACTCTACCCTTCCTCTTAAGTACTGAGCTACCATGTCTGGCATACTATCTATAAATTGTTCCTTTAAGACTAGGTCTTTCAATGCCTCGTATGTTTCGGCTTTAGCCGAGCGAATCCATTTATCAAACAGCCTACTTTGATCAGTCGCGAATTCCGTGAACGGTTGGTTGTGTGTAGGCCTAAGGTTGCGATAAGCTTGGCGGTGAGCTTCAGGAGTAATTTCATACGCCCTCAAAATTCGTTCCCTGACTTTATCATATTCAAAACACTCGTCGTCAGGCATATTAATAAAAATATCTTGGGCTTTACCCCTGAGTCTTCCCTGTAGGATTTTCACCCACTCTTCCTTTGGCCAGGTCATGGACAGGGCCAATCTCTGAAAATGGTTGAAAAACCTTTCAGGATCCGACTCTGAAAATTCAGGCAAGTTATGCTTCTTCTCATAATGCCTGGGGTTTGAATCCCCGGCAGGTGGAGGTCTAGGGGCAGTCGCTCTAATTCTAGCCTCCTCGGTTTTGAGTCTTTGCTCCTCTAATTTTATTTTTGCTAACTCTAGAGCTAACTCTCTCTCTGTATGAGCTGCACTTTCTGCTTGGCTAGGCTGGCATAAAGGAGTATCATCTGCCAATAGTCCTTCATCGATACAATGTTGTACTATTTCATTCAACAAGATCCACTTTTTATTTGCGGCATTTAATTCTAGACCAAATTCCTTGCCTAACAATACTAAATTAGACTTGGTAAGTTTCTTTATTTCCACCAATGAAGGCTCCTCTGCCAGTCTCTGCATTTCGGATGACATCACTAAAAATTTTAGCTCCTAGCCACAGAAAAAATAAAATTAAAATTGGAAAAAAAAACAAAATTTTGCACGGCCCCTAACACAAGGCCACACTAACCTTAATCGTGAAGAGATCCAGCTGGGTGTCCAGTCAGTGCAATGAATGTCCTACGCCAGATGAGCTGGACCCTAGGCTAGCACACAACCGTTCTGCGGAAACAAGAATTTTTTAGTTTTGGCATTCAAAGATCTAATTTTTTACAATAATACAGTTCCTCCCGGACTGGCCAACCACTTGTTATAAAAGGGTGGTGGGCTTGCTATGGGGGAACTGGTACTATTAAGGGGTAAGGGTAAGTAGAATACAGAGGTATCAAAAAATGGGAGAACTAAAAGGCCCGGCCCCCAAAATAAAATATCCACAGTAATAAATGCTTGCCACTAAACCCGGTTAGTCTAGGGTTAGATCATTGTACTCCCACACAGGAACAAGGGATACTCTGTTCAAACTTACTTATTTATTAACCCCTTAACACCCCCCATACACAATCACACCAATAACAATATAATACTAACTTTACCACACAATCTTACGTTAAAAAAGCCTTGGTCCACTTAGACAGGATACAAGGTTTTACACTGAAAGCAAGCTAGGGTAAAGCTCTACTATAAAACACTTGAGGTAGAGTCAGCTTAGGGTAGGGGACCACGTGTTTACACTGGGACCCCCGTTAGCATAACAGGTAAGATAAACACTTAAAAACACTTACTACACCCCAGGTATACTACTCTACACATAGAACGATGGGTATGCCAGACATATACAAAAATGAGTTATGGAGTACTTAACCAACTAAGTCACAGAAATAAAGAATTAAGAGGAAGGAGGAGCACGTCCTAGCACCACAGACAGCCAGCAGAGAAGGGCGCGCGAGTCTCTAGTCTCCCTCTCCGAAAGCTAATGCTGCCGGCAGACTGTTCAACTAATCATACCGGCGCCCGATACAAAGTTTACTCAGGTTTACTTTACAAATGATTAGACAGTATTAGTAAACATAGTTGGTGCCTATTTTATTATTTAATAATCAACCCCAAGCTCAATCTTTAAATACTCTTTGAGAGACAAGACTAGTCTTACGACTGGCAGGGAAGATACGACATATGCAACTCGCGATGCGTGTTTACTATATGGTATTTTAATAAGCTCAAAATTTGACCTCTGGTTTCCCTCTAAAGAACCCAGAGTCGTAACAGGAGGAGTAGTAAATAGAAAAAGGTAGAAAGTAGAACAGAAGGTAGAAGAGTAGAATGTAGAAGGTAGAAAGAAGCTGCCACCATCCATTCTAGTTCAGTACATACAAAACAAGGAATGGAACTTGTCTGTACTTTAAGCTGTTATCTTATGTTAGCATGTATCAACTGGTATCATGTTCTTGTACATGCAAGAATCTTTACGTCAGAAAACTCAGAGGGCTCTCCAGTCTAGCTTTCAAAATAAGAGGTTTTAGTGAACAAAATTAAAGACAATTTAGACCAAAACCGCCTTAAACAGCGGCTTGTTTGAAATATACACTCGGCTGCAGTTATCGGCTTAGTGGAAGGGAAGGTCAATTAACGAAACCTGGCCTGTTGTAATTAACACTCTATAGGTGTGGCTTTTTAATTGCCAAGGTCAGTCAACCTGACGCCTGTCAATGTCCTGTCTGGCTGACTCATGTTGTATGTAAAATATTAAATAAAACACATTTATGGTGTTACAATGTCTCTTACCTTGAGTGGTAACTACTTTGAGCCTAGTCACGCAACCATCACTGGATTGACATGTTTGTTGTCTACCAGTGTGAGCTGCCAATGACCCAATACTGGGCCAGTGAGCAATTTGCCTCCAACAGAGAGTAACAGGTTCATTCCCTGTTGTTTAGCGCAACCAGTGATGAGTTTATAATAGTAGTCCGCATCTACAAGTATACCGATATCGGTGAGGTAATCAAATGTAATCTTATTGTCAGCCAACTTAATTCCTTTACTTTGAAGAAGTTTGGCTTTTCTCCCTAGATCATGAACATATAAGTCAGATGGGATTTTATCCACCACGATATCAGAATTGGTCGGGCATAGCCTCCAAGGTGTACTAGTGGTCTTACTACTTTGTATTCTTGGGGCCCTGTGTTTGTTAGGAACCCTGAGATGTTTAATTTTACTTTACATAAATGTTTGAACCTTAGGGCATCTACCACTTTCTGAGTGACAAACGTCTTCTGTGACCGTTGATCAAACAAACCATGAGAAGTGATCTTGGACCTTTTATTTGTTACGCGTAATTGAGCAGTGGGTAAGGTTGCATTGTTATCAGACCTTGTAGTGAGTATATTTCCTCACGTACTTTGCAGTACTGCACTGTGGTAGAAGTTTTTTCTTCCACCTTGGGTTTGGGCGACCAGGTCTAGTGTCCCCGCTGTTCTCACGTCAGGGAATATAAGATGAGCTGGTGGAGATTTAAACACAAAAGGAAGCTCTGGTCTTTGCACCAGATTGTTACTTGCATACAGGCAAACAGCATTCCCAACCACTCCCTGACAGAACAACAGCCGACCTCGGCAGCCACACTCCCGCTATTGTCGGTCGACCAGCAGTGGACAATGGAGTGCTTGCAATTTACCTGGGAGACCACTCTGTACGCATCTTGATCTTGGAGAGAGGATTCAGCGTCATCTATTTATGGGTGCAGCTCAAAACTGGCCTCGTTGTCATGTGTATACACCCTACTCGAGCCGTCGTGACTCCCCAATCTTTCCTTGTTTGGAATGATCTCCGAAATCCCCTTTTCGTGGATTAGTATCTACTGTCACCCTATCCACAGGGTGACAGTAGACACCCTATATACCTACACTGCCATTCTTACACCTTGAGGTGGAAGTGGATGTTTTAGATTTACGTTTTACCGAAGTACTTGTTGTACTCTGTATTTACCTAGTTGTACTTACCTAGTTGTCCTTGCAGGGGTTGAGTTCTGGCTCTTTGGTCCCTGCCTCTTAATTGTCAATCAAATGTTGTACAGATTCCTGAGCATACTGTGCTCATCTACACTTGAAACTGTGTATGGAGTCAGCCTCCACCACATCACTTCCTAATGCATTCCATTTGTCTACTACTCTGGCACTGAAAAATTCTTTCTAATGTATCTATGGCTCATTTGGGCACTCAATTTCCACCTGTCCCCCCCTAGTGCATGTGCTCCTGGTGTTAAATAGTCTGTCTTTATCTACCCTATTAATTCCTTTGAGAATCTTGTATGTGGTGATCATATCCCCCCAAACTCTTCTGTCTCCCCATGACGTGAGGTTTAATTCCCGTAGTCTCTCCTCGTAGCTCATACCCCTCAGTTTGGGTACTAGTCTTGTGGCAAACCTTTGAACCTTTTCCAGCTTAGTCTTATGCTTGACTAGATATGGACTCCATGCTGGAGCCGCATACTCCAGGTTTGGTCTGACATATGTGATATACAAAGTTCTGAATGATTCCTTGCACAAGTTTCTAAAGGCCGTTCTTACGTTAACCAACTGGGCATATGCCGCTGATGTTATCCTCTTGATATGGGCTTCAGGGGACAGGTCTGGCTTGATATCAACCCCCAGGTCTTTCTCTCTCTTTGACTCTTGAAGTATTTCATCTCCCAAATCTAGGCATCCTAACAGTCTAAGAAAATGCAGTCTACCCATCTTTCTCTGTCTTGTTTAATCATTGTCACCTGATCGTAGAATTCTATTAAGCCAGTTAGGCAAGATTTACCCTCCCTCAACACATGTTGATGGGTTGTCACGAAGTCCTTTCTCTCCAGATGTGTTACTAGGCTTTTTTTCACGATCTTCTCCATCACCTTGCATGGTGTACAAGTTAAGGACACTGGCCTGTTGTTCAGTGCACCCTTTCTTGTCTATCACCCTTTTTGTATATTGGGACAACCTTAGCCATCTTCCATATTTCAGGTAGGTCTCCCATCTCCAGTGACCTACTTCACTATGGAGAGTAGCAAGCAAAGTCCTTATGCACACACTTTCAATATCCATGATGAGATTCTATTTGGGCCGACAACCTTTCTCAAGTCCAGATCCAACAGATGCCTCTTGACCTCATTGTAACACGGGGGGGAGGGATGTGCTAATTGTTCTCTCTCCTCCTTTTCTCTCTGCCCGTATTCTAACCTTGTTCTCACTCTCAAGGGACCCCAAAACTTTCACTTGAGCCGACCCCACGCCACGTTATTTAGACGATTGACGTTATTTAGACGATTGACTATTTAGACGTCATTAAGACGATTGACCGACTTAAGATTCTACAACCCGCATGACGTGAAATAGACTTCTAGCAAAGCTCTAGAATCGCCTCTGCTGCCACCACCAGACCAGTAACACTGAGCAATGATCGAGGTCTGGATCGATCATGCCAATCAATCAACCTTGTTACTGGTGGGGATCAAGCCCCATGTAAACTAGGATCATACGTTCAGTTTTTGGAAATATTAAAATCAAAGAGAATAACCGATCTCTGAATCTTTTTGTTTGGCTTTGCGGTCCAACGAAAACTCTAGCATGATATTGTTTCAATTTATTTACATGAATTGTCCTTTCCACCTGGTCCTCGAATACTCCTTTTATGACAAGATTCTCCAGCCCTGCCCTTTTAACTACTCTATATGGTCCTCGCCACCTCGGAGCAAGTTTCCTACTCTGATTGGCGGGCGCAGCCTCATTCACTCTCAATACGAGGCTTCCTTCCTTCAACTCAAGAGGGCGCACTTTCTTGTCATAAAAATGAGCATACCGATTCCGTGCCCTCTTGGACGCTTCAGCTGCAATATTCCATGCATTATTCATTTTTCCAAGGACCTCTGAAGGATAGTCCTCCCCGTATGCAACATTATGTCTGTTAAGCAGATCTGAGGGGAAATTGCATGAATTACCAGTAAACAAATGAAGGGGTTGGGTGTTAATCGATTGGTGGATGGCAGTATTCAAGGCTAATTGAACATAGGGTAGGTGTTCATCCCAGGCGTTTGCATTATGTTCAGCAAGGATTGCAAGCATATCGTTGACTGAACGATTAGTCCGTTCCGTCATTCCGTTTACTTGTGGGTGGTAGGCTATTGTAAAAGCCGAAGTTGTCTCTAAAATCTTACAAACTTCCCTAAATATATTCCCATTGAATTCTTGACCCGGTCAGAGACTAAAATTTTAGGAGGTACGAATACAGTAACGAACCTACGCTGAATCCTACTGAACACTGCCCTAGCCCTGAACTGTTGGCTCCTACTGAACACAGCTCTAGCTCTGAATTGTTGGCTCCTACTGAACACAGCCCTAGCCCTGAACTGTTGGCTCCTACTGAACACAGCCCTAGCCCTGAACTGTTGGCTCCTTCTGAACACAGCCCAAGTCTTGAACTGTTGGCTCCTACTGAACACAGCCCTAGCACTGAACTGTTGCGTCCTACTGAACACAGCCCTAGCCCTGAAATGTTGGCTCCTACTGAAAACAGCCCTAGCCCTGAACTGTTCGCTTCTACTGAACACATCCTTGGCTATGAACTATTGGCTCCTTCTAAACACAGCCCTAGCCCTGAACTGTTGGCTACTACTGAACACAGCCCTAGCTTTGAACTGATCGCTCCTACTGAACACAGCCCTAGCCCTGAACTGTTGGCTCCTACTGAACACAGCCCTAGCACTGAACTGTTAACTTCTACTGAACACAGCCCTAGCTTTGAACTGATCGCTCCTACTGAACACAGCCCTAGCCCTGAACTGTTGGCTCCTACTGATCACAGCTGTGGCCTTAAACTGTTGGCTCCCACTGAACACAGCCCTAGCTTTGAATTGTCGGCTCCTATTGAACACAGCCCTAACTATAAACTTTTGGCTCAAACTGAACACAGCCATAGCCCTGAACTGTTGGGGTCCTTCTGAACACAGCCCTAGCCCTGATCTGTTGGTTCAAACTAGACACAGCCCTAACCCTGAAGTGTTGGCTCCTACCGAATACAGCCTAAACCCTGAACTGTTGGCTCCTACTGAACACAGGCCTATCCTTGAACTTTTGTCTCCTACTGAACACAGCCCTAGCCCTGAACTGCTGGATCCTAGTGAACACAACCATTGCCCTGAACTGTTGGCTCCTACTGAGCACAGCCATAACCAGAACTGTTATATCTTTCTAATCACAGCCCAAGCCTTGAACTGTTGACCCCTACTGAACACAGCCCTAGCTCTGAACTGTTGGCTCCTACTGAACACAGCCCTAACCCTGAACTGTTGACTCCTACTGAACACAGCCCTAACTTTGAACTGTTGGCTCCTACTGAACACAGCCCTAACCCTGAACTGTTGACTCCTACTGAACACAGCCCTAACTTTGAACTGTTGGCTCCTACTGAATACAGCACTAGCCCTAAACTGTTGGCTCCTACTGAACACAGCCCTAGCTCTGAACTGTTGGCTCCTACTGAACACCGCCCTAGCTTTGAACTGATGGCTCCTACTGAATACAGCACTAGCCCTGAACTGTTGGCTTCTACTGAACACAGCCCGAGCTTTGAACTGATGGTTCCTACTCAACACAGCCCTAGCCCTGAACTGTTGGTTCCTATTGAACACAGCCATAGCTGTGAATTGTTGGATCCTACTGAACACTGCACTAGCCCTGAACTGTTGGCTCCTACTGAAAACAACCCTAGATCTGTACTGTTGGCTCCTACTAAACACAGCTCTAGCCCTGAACTGTTGGCTCCTATAACACAGCCCTAGCCCTGAATTGTTGGCTGGAATTGAACACAGCCCTATCCCTGAACTGTTGGCTCCTACTGAACACTGCCCTAGCCATGAACTGTTTTCTTCTACTGAACACAGCCCTAGCTTTGAACTGTTGGTTCCTACTGAACAGAGCCCTAACCATAAACTTTTGGCTCCATCTCATCACAGCCATAGCCCTGAACTGTTGGCTCCTACTGAACACAGCCTTAGCCCTGAACTATTGACTGCTACTGAACACAGCCCTCACCCCGAATTTTTGGTTTCTAATCAACACAGCTCTAACCCTGAACTATTGGCTCCTACTGAACACAGCCCAAGCCCTGAACCGTTGGCTCCTACTGAACACAGTCCTTGCCTTGAACCGTTGGCTCCTAATGAACACAGTCCTAACCTTGAACTGTTGGCTCCTACTTAACACAGTCCTAGCCCTCAATATTGACTCCTACTGAACACAGCCCTAGTCTTGAACTGTTGGTTCCTACTGAACACAACCCTAACCCCTGAACTGTTGACTTCTACTGAACACAGCCCTTACCCTAAACTGTTCGCTCCTTCTGAACACAGCTCTAGCCCTGAACTTTTGGCTGGTATTGAACACAGCCCTATCCCTGAACTGTTGGCTCCTACTGAACAAAGCCCTTTAAATGAACTGTTGGCTCCTACTGAACACAGCCCTAACCCTGAACTGTTGGATCCTTCTGAACACAGCCCTAACCCTAAACTGTTGGCTCCTACTGAGCACAGCCCTAGCCCTGAACTATTGGCTTCCATTGAAAACAGCCCTAGCCCTGAACTGTTGGGTCCTACTGAACACAGCCCGAACCCTGAACTGTTGACTCCTACTGAACACAGCCCTAACCCTGAACTGTTGGATCCTTCTGAACACAGCCCTAACCCTAAACTGTTGGCTCCGACTGAACAAAGCAATAACCCTGAACTGTTGGCTCCTACTGAACACAGCCATAGCCCTGAACTGTTGGCTCCTACTGAACACAGCCCTAACCCTGAACTGTTGACTCCTAGTGAACACAGCCCTAACCCTGAACTGTTGGCTTCTACTAAACACAGCCCTAGCCGTGAACTGTTGGCTCCTACTGAACACAGCCCTAACCCTGAACTGTTGGCTCCTACTGAACACAGCCCTAACCCTGAACTGTTGGCTCCTTCTGAACACAGCCCTAGCCCTGAACTGTTGGCTCCTACTGAATACAGCCCTAGCCCTAAACTGTTGACTCCTACTGAACACAGCCCTAACCCTGAACTGTTGGCTCCTTCTGAACACAGCCCTATCCCTGAACTTTTGGCTCGTACTGAACACAGCCCTAACCCTGAACTGTTGGCTCCTACTGAACACAGCCCTAACCCTGAACTGTTGGCTCCTTCTGAACACAGCCCTAGCCCTGAACTTTTGGCTCGTACTGAACACAGCTCTATCCCTGGACTGTTGGCTCCTACTGAACACAGCCATAGCCCTGAACTGTTGGCTCCTACTGAACACAGCCATAGCCCTGAACTGTTGGCTCCTACTGAACAAAGCCCTAACACTTAACTGTTGATTCCTACTGAACACAGCTCTAGCCCTGAACTGTTGACTCCTACTGAATAAAGCCCTAGCCCTGAAATGTTGGCTCCTGCTGAAAACAGCCCTAGCCCTGAACTGTTGGCTCCTACGTAGCACAGCCCTAGCCCTGAACCGTTGGCTCCTATTGAACACAGCCCTAGCCCTGAACTGTTGGCTCCTACTGAACACAGCCCTAACCCTGAACTGTTGACTCCTACTGAACACAGCTCTTGACCTGAACTGTTGGCTCCTACGGAACACAGCCCTAACCCTGAACTGTTGACTCTTACTGAACACAGCCCTAACCCTGAACTGTTGGCTTCTACTGAACACAGCCCTAGCCCTGAACTGTTGGCTTCTACTGAACACAGCCCTAACCCTTAANACAGATGTCCCATATTAGAGTGGCAGGTGTTGGAAACCTAAGTTATTTCACTATCCTGCTAACTCGAATATTTCAGTTTTATTGAATTCAAACCTAAGTTTTATTTGATTCAAAGAATTAAATGTTCAATCATTAAAATCAAAGTCGACTATGAGATCGCAGTTGCATCAGTGACCTTGGTGGCTGTGACTTGTAGTTAGTTAGACTACTACTCACTGGTATACCATTGAAGACCCATGAGTTTTACTTCAACTTTAAATAAAGAAATCTCTAAATTTATTCAAGGTTTTAGTATTGCTTGAGTTTACCTTTGCACTGTTGTGCAGCAGTCCGTTCCGGACGAGTATTTACTTCTAGAGGAATGTTCCTTTCTGGAGTGTCAGGCATATTTGGGATTTGAGTGACCTTATGTTCGATTAATTCCAGAGGAACCATTTTTCTGCGGTTTTAAGGGTGCGTTGGGCCTCGACATTTTACCCTCACTATTCTTAAAACTCCCTGGTAGTCTGGATGCACAGAGACGATTTTACCTATGGGCCCACTCTGACCGTGGTCAGTTACTGTTCACCAGGACAATATCACCTGGGTTTAAGTTAATTTTATTGTATGGGCTGCCTGCTCCATAATGATAATCTCTCATAGCAGTTAGATACTCTCGAGTCCACACGTCATTCCACCGCCCTATCACTCTTGAGAGGTGTTTAATTGTAACTCTATAACAAGTCACTCCCTCCAACATATGAAGGATCTTATGGGTCCTCGTACAATAGGGATATTAGAGGACTAAAAAGTCCCCCATACATCAACTGGGAGGGACTTGGTGGTTCTCGCTGTGAGATATCGTCAGAGAGGTTGGTTAGTGGACAGTTGTTGACTCGAGCTTCTATTTGCTTGACAGCGGTTTGGAGTTCCTGTTGGCTATTTTTTTTGGCAGTGTAGGGCTTTCCTTAGACAATGCTTCACCATACCAACTATAGTACCCATCGTGCCACAGTGCTCTGGGAGGTATAAATTTTCTGATTCGTTTGCATACTGATTTAATCAGGTTACTGATTTGCAATAACAGTTTCCTCATAGTTAAATGGGTGGTGTCTGTTTCCACCAATTTAATGGTTAATTCATCAGAAGTTATGTCCCATTCTACACCAAGTACCTTCAACTTTGTATTCGGGAAAGTCAGCTTTAATTATTTCATTTAACTGTAGATTATTGGAGGCCCATGACTGGAGGGGCGTATTAGCTACTGACTGCTCACGATTAGCCTCTTTATATATCTCCATTTGTTTTGTTTCATCATTGGTGGTCCCATGGAAATTATCCACATACAAATTATTGTCAATCTCAGTTTTGTTTGGGCTATGGGACCTCTTCAAGTGCGTATCTAAGGTTGCTTGAAGCAGAAATGGCGAAGAAGTAACACCAAACAAAAACTGATCCATTTTGGTATATGTGACTATTTCACTGTGTGGATCAATAGGATCCTAAATCCAAAGGAACTTTGTGCAATTTTGGTCTTCTTCTTGAACACCTACTCTAAGGAATGCCTTACTTATGTCGACTGTGTAGGCATAGGTTCCTATACGAAACCTTAACAGCATGGGGAGCCGGCTGGCCGAGCGGACAGCTCGCTGGACACGTGATCCTATGGTCCCGGGTTCAATCCCGGGCGCCAGCGAGAAACGATGGGCAGAGTTTCTTTCACCCTATGCCCCTGTTACCTAGCAGTAAATAGGTACCTGGGAGTTAGTCAGCTGTCACGAGCTGCTTCCTGGGGTGTGTGGGGTGTGGAAAAAAAGTGTAGTAGGAACACTTGATTGACAGTTGAGAGGCGGGCTGAAAGAGCAGAGCTCAACCCCCACAAGCACAACTAGGTGAATACATAATATACCCTTTGAGTCAGGCTCGGATCTGTTTGGAGGCAGTAATTTAACGAGATACTATTTTGTTTTGAGTTAGCACTCCAGTTAAACACAATTCTTATAGGTGTGGTAACTGAATCCATTAGTACTGCATGATGTTGTAAATAGTGTCCTTCCTTAGAGTTATCATTCTTGACAATTCCAATAAATTTATTGACAAGTTGTTGTTACATTAATTCATTGTACAGTCATAATTTATCAGGTTGTCTATTTAAGCGCAACACCTGTGATTTTAATTGACTTAGTGCCATGAAACGGTTTACAGGAAGTTTCTGATGGTCCAACTTTTATGGTAATCTGACCCAGTATTGATTTTCTTTATAGATAACTGAGTCCAGATACTGTTGATAGGTCCAGGTATCATCCGGACTGGGTTGTTCAAGGACAATGCCTAAGGTGGCTAGATATCATAATTTATGTACTAAAGGATCAACGTCATCCTCGGACATATTGTAACGTATCAGATAATTATCTATATAAATAACAATGAAAATGTTCATTTGTTCAAAATCGCTAATCTCCGAAAGTTCTTCACTGATTGCTTTGAAATTTTGACACAATGTTCCATTTGAATCCGAGCGGGTTTTTATATTCATTCTATATAGATGTCACATCTGTGACAGAAAAAAATTGTTTTTTATTTTTAAACTGTGTTTTCCATGTGAGGGAAATCTTCGAAACCTCTTTACCGATTGCTTTGAAATTTTGACACAACATTGCATTCAAATATGTGCGTGTTTTTATATACCTGCTATATACATGCCACACCTGTGACAGGTAATAAAACATGCTTTTTTTGAAAAACAGTGTCATCTGTTGGACGTAAGAGCAACACATGCTGAAAACTCCAAAAGCTCATCATCGATTGCTTTGAAATTTTGACATAACGATGCATTCGAATATGTGCATGTTTGTATATACTTACTATATAGGTGCCACACCTGTGACAGGCAAAAACATGCTGTTTTGGAAAAAGAGCACCATCTTTTGCACGTAGGAGCAACATACGCTATGCTAAATATGTTAGAATTCCAGGTCTCCGTGGTGTAGTGGTAAGACACTCGCCTGGCGTTCCGCGAGCGCTATGTCATGGGTTCGTATCCTGGCCGGGGAGGATTTACTGGGCGCAATTCCTTAACTGTAGCCTCTGTTTAACGCAACAGTAAAATGTGTACTTGGATGAAAAAACGATTCTTCGCGGCGGGGATCGTATTCCAGGGACCTGCCCGAAACGCTACGCGTACTAGTGGCTGTACAAGAATGTAACAACTCTTGTATATATCTCAAAAAAAATAAATGACAAATTGAATTTTCATAGATTTTGATTAATTTTCATTTTGATTTATTTATTTTGTGTGACATTGCATTGGAATTGTGCTGTGTTGTCTACCATACGGTTCATTTAGTTAGTATAGTGTATTTTTTAATTTGTTCATTTTTTCATTTAGTTTTTTAACTGTTTTTCTTATATTTCAGTGATGAGAACATCAGATCATTTGGGAATACATCGGACGAGGGAGTGGGGAATGATGGGGGGATGAGGGGACGGGAGTGGGGGATGGTGGGAAGGACGAGGACACAGGGGAGCAGGTATTGGTGGGGAGGACGAGGGGCTGGGGGAGTTGGGGATGGTCATTAGGATGAGGGGATGGGGAGGGGTAATAGAAGGGAGGACGAAGGGACGAGGGAGTGGGAGATGGTGGGGTGGACGAGGGGACGGTGGAGTGGGGAATGGTTAGGAGAACGAGGGGAAGGTGGAGTGGGGGACGGTGGGGAGGACAAGGGGACAGGGGAGGGGGGGAATGGGGGGAAGAGGAGGGGACGGGAGAGTGGGTAAAGGTTGGGAGGACGAGGGGATGGGGGAGTCAGGAATGGTTGGGAGGTTGAGGGGACGGGGGTTAGGGGGGAATGGTAGGGAGGACTGGGAGACAAGGGACGGTTGATATGGATCATTTCATGAGCCACAGCAGCGCATGGCCAGAAACAGCTAGTTATGAAATAATACAAGAATGTACAAGAATGTAACAACTCTTGTATATATCTAAAAAAAAAAAAAAATAGATGAAAACTGAAAGGAGGAAAGAAATGAAAAAAAAGGACTAAGAACAAGGAGAGGAGGTGTTTATAAAATAGTGGGCTTGCTATGGGGGAACTGGTACTATTAAGGGGTAAGGTAGTAAATACAGAGGTATCAAAATGNCGTACTCATATACGGAAAGCAACATGTAATGGGCATGGGAAATATGATGTCTGACGACATGACGTTTAGTGAACACAACAAGCAAATTTAGCGGCATCAAGGAAAATTATGGGATGGATTATGAGAAAGTTCAAATCCAGAGACCTCACAGCAATGGTAATACTATTTAATCCACTGGTGCTCTCCGGTCAAGAGTATTGCTCGGTACACACTTCTCCCCTTCAGAGCAGAAGAGATCTATGAAAATAGTGGGAATGCAGTGAAATATATATATACAGCACGCATAGAAGCGATTAAACATGTAAATTATTGGGACCGTCTTAAAGCTCTCAAAATGTACTCATTGAACAGGAGACGAGAAAGGTATAGAATTATATATGCATTAAACATACTGGAAGGCCAGGTCCCAAATTTGCACAGTAGAATAACAACATACGGGAGCGATTGGTACGGAAAAAATGCAGAATGGAAGGAGTAAGGAGTAGAGGTGCTACAGGCACAATGAGACAACACTGAACATCAGAGGTCCACGGCTGATAAACATCCTTAATAAATGTTGCCGGAACGAAGATGGATGTATCCATGAGGCACTTGGACAGGTTCTTCCAAGAAGTGCCGGACCAACCAGGCTGTAGTGGCCAGATTACTGCAGAGGTCAGATGAATGTGTAGGCCTGGTTGATCAGTCCAGCAACCAAGAGGCCTGGTTGACGACCGGGCCGCGGGGACGCTAAGCCCCGGAAGCACCTCAAGGTAGGCCAGGTTACTGTAGAGGTCAGATGAATGTGTAGGCCAGGTTACTGTAGAGGTCAGGTGAATGTGTAGACCAGGTTACTGTAGAGGTCAGATGAATGTGTTGGCCAGGTTACTGTAGAGGTCAGATGAATGTGTAGGCCAGGTTACTGTAGAGGTCAGATGAATGTGTAGGCCAGGTTACTGTAGAGGTGAGATGAATGTGTAGGCCAGGTTACTGTAGAGGTCAGATGAATGTGTAGGCCAGGTTACTGTAGAGGTCAGATGAATGTGTAGGCCAGGTTACTGTAGAGGTCAGATGAATGTGTAGTCCAGGTTACTGTAGAGGTCAGATGAATGTGTAGTCCAGGTTACTGTAGAGGTCAGATGAATGTGTAGTCCAGGTTACTGTAGAGGTCAGATGAATGTGTAGGCCAGGTTACTGTAGAGGTCAGATGAATGTGTAGGCCAGGTTACTGTAGAGGTCAGATGAATGTGTAGTCCAGGTTACTGTAGAGGTCAGATGAATGTGTAGTCCAGGTTACTGTAGAGGTCAGATGAATGTGTAGTCCAGGTTACTGTAGAGGTCAGATGAATGTGTAGTCCAGGTTACTGTAGAGGTCAGATGAATGTGTAGTCCAGGTTACTGTAGAGGTCAGATGAATGTGTAGTCCAGGTTACTGTAGAGGTCAGATGAATGTGTAGTCCAGGTTACTGTAGAGGTCAGATGAATGTGTAGTCCAGGTTACTGTAGAGGTCAGATGAATGTGTAGTCCAGGTTACTGTAGAGGTCAGATGAATGTGTAGTCCAGGTTACTGTAGAGGTCAGATGAATGTGTAGTCCAGGTTACTGTAGAGGTCAGATGAATGTGTAGTCCAGGTTACTGTAGAGGTCAGATGAATGTGTAGTCCAGGTTACTGTAGAGGTCAGATGAATGTGTAGTCCAGGTTACTGTAGAGGTCAGATGAATGTGTAGTCCAGGTTACTGTAGAGGTCAGATGAATGTGTAGTCCAGGTTACTGTAGAGGTCAGATGAATGTGTAGTCCAGGTTACTGTAGAGGTCAGATGAATGTGTAGTCCAGGTTACTGTAGAGGTCAGATGAATGTGTAGTCCAGGTTACTGTAGAGGTCAGATGAATGTGTAGTCCAGGTTACTGTAGAGGTCAGATGAATGTGTAGTCCAGGTTACTGTAGAGGTCAGATGAATGTGTAGTCCAGGTTACTGTAGAGGTCAGATGAATGTGTAGTCCAGGTTACTGTAGAGGTCAGATGAATGTGTAGTCCAGGTTACTGTAGAGGTCAGATGAATGTGTAGTCCAGGTTACTGTAGAGGTCAGATGAATGTGTAGTCCAGGTTACTGTAGAGGTCAGATGAATGTGTAGTCCAGGTTACTGTAGAGGTCAGATGAATGTGTAGTCCAGGTTACTGTAGAGGTCAGATGAATGTGTAGTCCAGGTTACTGTAGAGGTCAGATGAATGTGTAGTCTAGGGTACTGTACGTCGTGAGGCGTCACCCCAACATTACAGGAAAAGTATTACCAAGGAGTGCCACAGGGCTCAGTTCCAACACCCGTAATGTTAATCGTCTATATGAGTGACTTACCAGAAGGAATACAGAATTATGTGAACATCTTTGTTGATGACGTTAAGATACTTGTGAAGTTAAGAAACTTACACGATTGTCTTGCCCTTGAAGAACCCAACCACTTAGGCTGGAGGGTGGAGCAGCGGTCTCCCTTCATGCAGGTCGGCGTTCAGTCCCCGACCGTCCAAGTGGTTGGGCACCATTCCTTTCCCCCGTCCCATCCCAAATACTTATCCTGACCCCTTCCCAGTGCTATATAGTCGTAATGGCTTGGCGCTTTTCCCCAGACAGTCCCCTTTCCTTGCCCTGGAAGACCTGGACAAAAGAAGTGTATGGAGCAACACTTGGCAGATGCAATTTATTGTCAATTAATGCCACGTTATGATATGAAATGTAAATAGTTGAAAATACGCCACACAAAACCTACATATTATGTGATAAAACTTATCTCCCTCAAACCTATTTATTGTTTGGTGATAGGAAGCATCAGGTGAAAGCAAACGTGCCCAACCGTCCTGCCCGGCAACCAAAGTGGGACAATTCAATCAATTCTTTCTTTATTATGCACCCATACCCATCCCGTGGGCGGTGGTGTAAAGGATACAGAGGCACATAATCGGTTCAAGAACTGAACCCTCTAGTTCGTTTAGCTAAGCAAATAACATGTTTGACGCTAGTTACAAAATTATCAATGTTGTATACACATGTACACACCCTCATACATACATGTACATATATATATATACGTATACACATATACATACACATACATATCTAATCACCCACACAAATACACACATCAAGAATCGTTGTGTCACAAGTGACACAAAGAGGTGTCACAAGTGACATTACAAGAGGCTCACAACAGTCACTTTACAAGGCACTTTACATCTATAGTGAGTCACACAGTTACTAGTCTTGCTGCACACCCACCAACTGGGCGGCAGCTTTACAGTCATGTGCATGCATTACCTACAGTAAGCAAATTTTGGATACTTCACGTGGGACACCAGAGCCGTCGTACACACCACTGTGATAGATGCACTCTTAACATTGAAGGAATAATTGGGGGACCCTTCGACAAGCCGCCGGCTTCCTGTGCTCGTCGAGGCCACTAGTGTTAGTTGCTCTCAGGTAAACTAACACACTGAACAATTTACTTCACAAAAATGATAATATTAATACGGAATATTGCATGCAGAAGTAGCCATTATTGTATCCTGGTAAGACCTGAGCCGTTTAATATGGTTTAACTATAATTTATAATAATTAGT
The DNA here is from genome assembly GCA_020271785.1 of Procambarus virginalis. Classification (NCBI taxonomy): domain Eukaryota; kingdom Metazoa; phylum Arthropoda; class Malacostraca; order Decapoda; family Cambaridae; genus Procambarus; species Procambarus virginalis. Next base: position 59,076 of record WNGS01138047.1, read on the forward strand.
ACCCTCACGGGCATCCAAATTATCCTACGTTAAACAATTTTTCGAATCATATAACCCTAAATGAAAATAATTTTCAAAACTTTATAAATTACAATATTTTATATAATTATAAAGTTTGTTAAAAAATAATTATAACTCTTTTTCATTTTTCTGTAACTTCGTAATTTTATGTTATTTACTTTAATAGAAAAATGATGATTTAAATGATAAAACTAAGCAGAATATATTACATTTAAATCTGTTGCTTCTTCTGATGCAGCACTAGAAAACTGGAAATATATATTTTGTCCATTTTCTATTTTACTTTATATTGATAACTTTTCTATTTACTTTCTTCATAATAATATTAAATATTTATTAAGTTAAAGTACATACATACATACATACATACATACATACAAGATAAGTTCCAAACATAATGTTGTATTTCTAGATAGAGCTAGTACATACTATGCCCAAAGCCACTAATACGCGCAGCGTTTTGGGGCAAGATGTGGGAAAAACTCTTTGACTAAAACTTAAAACAAAAAATTTGGAGCCTGACGACTCATGCAGTGTAACTCGGGGTTTGTTGTCCTATGGGTCCGGGTTCGATCCCCGGCGGAGGTAGAAAGAAATTGGAAAATTCTTTCACCGTGATGCATCTGTTTACCTAGCAGTAAATAAGTGCCTGGGAGTTAGACAACCGCTTCCTGGGGATGTGTGTGTGTGTGAAAATTAGGATTAAGGACTTGCTCGAAACTCTCCGTGCTACTGGAAGAAAAAAAATATAAGAACTCTTGAATAAAAAAAAGGAAGAATACTAGACTGGATTAAACAATGGGGTAAAACAAAGAGTGGTGCTAAATAGGAATAAATCTGATTGGAGAAATGTGGTGAGTGGGGTACCACAGGGGTCCATTTTGGGGCCAAAACTTTTTGTCATATACACAGTTGTTACATTGAACACCATATTGTATGCTACCCAATCCCCCAATATATGCACCTACCCATACAACTTTACCATTGTGATCATTGCTCTCATCCTTTATGTGCTATCAATGTGTCTTAATGTGCCTACTAATCTTTGTCAAATATTCCTACAAAGTAGGAGAGGGAAAGAGAGCAAAAGGCCATCAGTGAAATAGAGAGAAACCCGAAATATTTTTTCTCCTATGCAAAATCAAGATAAAAAACCACATCTAGTATCGGGCCCCTGCGAAAGGAAGATGGAACTTTCACCGATGACAACAAAGAAATGAGCGAGCTACTGAGGTATCAATACGACTCTGTCTTCAGCGAGCCATTAAACGCACTAAAGATCGATATCCCAAATGAATTTTTCATGGATATGATACCAACATCAAATCATATATCAGACGTCACCCTATCCCCACTGGATTTTGAAGAAGCCATAAACAGTATGCCTATGCACTCCGCACCAGACCCGGATTCTTGGAACTCCATATTCATCAAGAACTGTAAAAAACCACTATCGCAGGCCCTGCACATTCTGTGGAGACAAAGCCTAGATACTGGCGTTATTCCTGATATACTAAAAACAGCAGAGATAGCACCACTTCATAAAGGAGGAAATAAGGCAGAGGCAAAAAATTACAGACCGATAGCACTAACATCGCACATCATAAAAATTTTTGAGAGAGTGCTAAGAAGTAAGATCACAAAATACATGGAATCACAGCATCTCCATAACCCCGGACAACATGGTTTCAGAACAGGGCGCTCTTGCCTGTTGCAGTTGCTGGACCACTATGATATGGCATTAGATGCCATGGAAGACAAACAAAACACTGATGTAATTTACACAGATTTCGCAAAAGCTTTTGATAAATGTGACCATGGTGTTATTGCCCATAAAATGCGCTCAAAAGGAATTACCGGAAAAGTAGGCAGATGGATCTACAATTTCCTGACCAACAGAACCCAATGTGTAATAGTCAACAAAATAAAAACCAACCCGTCAACCGTTAAGAGCTCAGTCCCTCAGGGTACTGTGCTTGCTCCAGTACTTTTTCTCATCCTCATATCGGACATAGACAAGAGCACAACCTATAGCACTGTATCATCCTTTGCAGATGACACTAGGATCTTCATGAGAGTAGGCAACATAGAGGACACGGCGAACCTCCAGTCAGATGTAGATCAGGTCTTTCTATGGGCTACAGAAAATAATATGGTGTTTAACGAAGACAAGTTCCAGCTCATGCGCTATGGAAAAAATGAAAATATAAAAACGGAAACCACGTACAAAACTCAGGCAAATCATAACATAGAACGAAAAGGCAATGTAAAGGATCTGGGTGTACTCATGTCGGAAGACCTTACCTTTAAAGAACACAATAAAGTAGCCGTCACAACTGCAAGAAAAATGACAGGTTGGATAACAAGAACTTTTCACACTAGAGATGCTATACCGATGATGACACTTTTCAAAACGCTTGTGCTCTCTAGAGTGGAGTACTGCTGCACAATGACAGCCCCTTTCACTGCTGGTGAAATTGCTGACCTGGAGAGCGTGCAGAGGTCCTTTACTGCTAGAATCCACTCGGTAAAACATCTAAACTATTGGGACCGACTTAAGAGCCTAAATCTGTATTCCCTTGAGCGCAGGCGGGGAGAGATACATAATAATTTACACGTGGAAAATATTAGAGGGGCTGGTCCCAAACCTGCACACAGAAATAACATCACATGAGACCAGAAGACATGGCAGGATGTGCAGAATACCCCCGTTGAAAAGCAGAGGTGCAACTGGTACTCTGAGAGAGAACTCTATCAACATCAGAGGCCCGAGACTGTTCAACACGCTTCCACTACACATAAGGGACATAACTGGCAAACCCCTCACAGTGTTCAAGAGAGAACTGGATAAGCACCTCCAAAGGATACCTGATCAACCAGGCTGTGACTCATACGTCAGGCTGCGAGCAGCCGCGTCCAACAGCCTGGTTGATCAGTCCAGCAACCAGGAGGCCTGGTCGATGACCGGGCCGCGGGACGATAAGCCCCGGAAGCACCTCAAGGTATCCTCAAGGTATCCCCCCTGGCATCTGGGTGTATACTGACCCCTCTGGCAACTGGGTGTAGACTGACCACCCTTGGCATCTGGGTGTTGACTGAACCCCCCCCCCCTGGCTCCTGGGTGTTGTCGACCCCCCTCCTGGCACCTGGGTGTAGACTGACCACCCTGGCATCTGAGTGTTGACTGAACCCCCCCCTGGCTCCTGGGTGTTGTCGACTCCCCTCCTGGCACCTGGGTGTAGACTGACCACCCTTGGCATCTGAGTGTTGACTGAACCCCCCCCCTGGCTCCTGGGTGTTGTCGACCCCCCTCCTGGCACCTGGGTGTAGACTGACCCCCCCTGGCACCTGGGTGCAGACAGACCCCCCCTGGCACCTGGGTATAGACTGACCCCTCTTTTGGCACCTGCGTGTAGACTGACGCCCCTGGCACTTCGGAGTAGACTGACCCCCCCTGGCACCTTGGTGTAGACTGATCCCCCCCTGGCACCTGGGTGTAGACTGACCCCCCGGCACCTGGGTGTAGACTGACCCCCTGGCACCTGGGTGTAGACTAACCCCCCCTGGCACCTGGTTGTAGACTGACCCCCCCGGCACCTGGGTGTCGACTGACCCCCCTGGCACCAGGGTGTAGACTGACGCCCCGGCAACTGGCTGTAGACTGACCCCCATGGCAACTGGGTGTAGACTTCCCCCCCTCTGGCACCTGGTGTAGACTGCCCCCCCTGGCATCTGGGTGTAAACTGACCTCCCCCCCA
>WNGS01138053.1:0-13769 GCA_020271785.1 Procambarus virginalis
ATAGCAACAGGGCTCCATTAAGGAACATATACTCTCTTCCCACAACCAAACCATCACCAGAGAAATCTTAACAAACAACCAGAAATCATCGATAGATACAGTGACAACAGGCGGCTTGACATCTGCGAGGCACTACACATCAAGAAGTCAACACCAGCAATCAACAAGCCAATTAACGTACAACTATATTCTACCCACTTCAAGACTCCGCTCCAATAGAAACATCAAGAAATATGGGCCAATAGGCCTTCTGCAGTTCTATTGGGACCCGACTTCTACTTCTACAAATCTATAACCCGTTTTCCATGTTCTGTTTTCACCCCCCTAATGTATTACATCACCTCACCCAAATGCAGGTATAAAAGCCAATGTTTGTTTCATAAAAGCATAAGTTGTGTAGATAAACTAAAAGTCTTTGAAAATGTAATAAGTTTTACGAAACGCGCTCAAGTGTCGCGTCAGACTAGAAATAAAATGAATTTTGGAGAATTGATTTTAATTTACCGTCATCAGTAAAAAGAAACATAAGAAAAATTGAGAATTCGTGTTAGAATTATTAATCTTACTTTTCGGTCATATTCAATAACATATGTCTACAGGAAAGACTGCTACCAAAATATACTAATATATATATATATATATATAATATATATATATATATATTATATATATATAAAATATATATATATATATATATATATATTATATATATATAGGGGGGTACCACCTCTGGTGCAATTATAGGGACCCACCCCTCAGAGAAGGAACACAGAGCATTCAGGGAAAAACTTGCCATTTAACTCTGAATACATGAGGGTGTTCGCTTCTCCTACCACCCCCTTTTTTATGGTGTACACTTTATTAAGCAAGGTTATACAGTTACATATCTGATTGTATACAAAAAATGAGCATTAAGAGGACACAAAATAGTTCGCTTTTAGAGGCTGTAGATTTCCTCGAACTCCTCCGACGTTGGGCAGGAACCGAGGATGCAGCGAGCATTCCCCCTCTGGATCGCGACACTGAGGCGCTGAAAGAGAAAACCTGCCGCTCTAGGGTCTCTTGTGGTGTCAATGAGCTTGGAACCAAGATCCTTTAGAAACCTTCTTGCACTCTCTCCCCATGGGCCTAGGGTCTCAGACCCTATTGGAACGAAGTTGTACCGATGATCTAATTGCCTGTACTTGGCTGACTTGTCTCTTTCTCTGTGTGTCGCCGCGGCTCCTGCTGTGCCGGCAGAGAGGTTGATGTATGTGGCTGCCAGGGTGGATATGCAAGTATAGTCCCATGCCAACTGTCTGGCACCCTTCCACGGACGCAGTGTGATTCCATCTGGTCGGCCGGCAAAGCTAACAGAGTCACGGTTCAGAAGGTTGCGGGGCTCTCTCTCCGCTGGACACTGGGCAGAGCAAGGCTTCTTTTAATGATGTCGTTTACTTCGTCGTGTCTAGTGTGCCAACCACGATTTTCCATATATAATATATATTTCCATATATATATATATATATAGATATATCTTATATATATATATATATATATATATATATATATATATCTATATATATATATATATATATATATCTATGCACTGACTTGCTTTAAACCCAAGTTTTGAAGTATGGAACTTTAGACACACACACCACCCACTAGGAGACTCGAACTCTGGCCATCAAGACGGCAGGTGCGCACTTGTATCCACTACACCCATACTCAGAGCCCCCAAAGAGGTGGGAATTCTGGGGTATTTAACCCCAGACATACACTCCCCTCTCTAGGCAACTGAAACAGTGAGGGATCACTGTCTCAGTTGCTCAGTATCTTATAAGATAACTAATACCTTAAATGCACAATGAAATAGATGTTAATACACATCAAGATATGCCATTAAGATAACATAAATATCAATAATTATTATATGGCAAAATATAAATGATAAGTAAATGTGATCTTATATTAAAGATCAAGATTAACTAAATGTTAGAAAATACTACAAAAATAAGATTGTATTGGAGAAAAGGTGGACACGTAAGGGCAGTCACATCAACATGCTCGTCGTAACATGTTGTTACAGTCACTATAGACCAGTAACCGGGAATTTCATGGATGAACCTTGTTTGTTGTAGCCGACTCCAAGTCGGTACCCGACAAACACACACCGAAACTACGACGTTGGTACAACGTTCGAACAAGTTTTAACACCTCCTAACCAGTTATAACAACCAATATAGCAAGTTGTAACAACGTTCTAATACGTCATAAACACGTTAAGCCAAGATGTAACAACTTTATTACTAATTTTAACAAGCGGAAAATAGAAACAGTTTCGGTTTGTGTTTCCAGGGTAGTACGTTTTCAAGAGTTGGCTATATAGTACAATGAATAAGGAGGGGGGGGGGGAGGGGGATGAACAAAACACTATTCCCTTCACCAATATATTTACACTTAACATATAATAAATAGACTATTACTATACCTATGTACATAGGTGTCTCTTTCACTCAGGACACCTGGCGCTCACATGCAGTGTTCGCCAACCCCAGCGTTTCCCCTACTCAGTACCTTTTCCAACCTTACTGGGAAACACTGGCGAGTTCACCTTTTTCATGGGCACAAGTCAATGTGACCAATATCACTGTCCCAATTGTGGATCCAGAGCCCCCCCCCCCCCCTGCGATCTTTGGCTACTAATCCTCACCATTATTCTAGCATGGGTAAGTTGTTAGGAATTACTCAAGTTGTATTTGACTTCCTCAATAAGATATGAAATAAATATCAATTTCCTAGTCCCCTCAAGTACTGGGTCAAACAAGCTCAAATGGAGACTTATGGGAGAGAATACGAATATCTTCCAGATAAATTAACCAAGTCTCGGCATTTGGTTTGAATTGGATAATTACAATATCCTAAGGTGTGGAGGACGTCTGCTTCATGCTGAAATTGAATTAGAAGCTAAGAGTCCTATGCTTCTGCCTCGTCACCACATCATAACTAAACTTATAGTTTAACATCGCCATGAACATGGTACTTTACACGGTGGAGTGTTAGACACTCACTGATTTACGACAGAAATTTTGACTTCCACAAGGTCGCCAAACTGTCAAATCTTTTACTAAATCTTGTGTAATCTGCAGGAGGTATGATGCTCGAGTGTGTCCTTACCCAGGACCCTCACCACTTCCTAAGGAACGAGTAGTCCACCTTCGTCCATTCGAGACCTCAGGTGTAGATTACACAGGAGCACTTATTTTATCAGGCTCTCTAGATAAAATTCCGGTGAAAGCCTATATACGTCTCTTCACGTGTGCAACTACATGAGGCGTACACTTAGTATTAACTTCTGACATGAGTGCAGAAGCATTCTTACAAGCGTTTCGCAGCTTTGCTGCACTCAGATCCTGCCCCAAACTGATGATCTCTGATAATGGATCTAATTTTTTGACCGGAGAAGCATGCTTATGAGAGATATGAAACCATCCAGAGGTGCGTTCAGTGCTCAAGCAGTGAAAGTGTCACTGGAAATTTATACCTCCACGAGCACCGTGGCAAGGAGGATTTTATGATAGCAAGGTAGACACTGTTAAGGAATGCTTCAGCAAACAACTCACACAACAACAACTCACAACTCACTTAAAAGCAACTCACTTAAGTAAGGCTTTACACAGACAGAAAATTAGCCTCCTTACCGAATTGTAAACTCTTGTCACAGAAATTTAGGCACGAGTCAACAATAGACCATTGACCTATCTCTCAGATGACTTCTCCTAGAGAGAACCCCTGAGTCCCACTCATCTGATTCATGGTGGTCTTCTGAGTCCTCGAATATCTCTAGCAGACAAGGATCCAGCTGACCCTTCATGTGTTAGAGGAAGTGACTTAGTGGAAAGTTACAAACATCTTTCGAGAGTGATTGAAAAGTGGAATGAAGTATTGACGCATGAATATCTCACTGCTCTGAGAAAGTATACCATTACGGAGCTGCAAGCCCATATAATAAAGTTCAACTAAAACCAGGTGATCTAGTCCTAGTAGATAGTGATGGATCCAGGTACGATTGGCCTATAGAGAAAATTCTTATGTTCATCCTGATCACCAAGGTGTATTAAGAATAGTTAAGGTTCAGTGTCAAGGCACTACTACCTTGAAAACTTTATAAAAACTTTATAAAAACTGTCCAACAGAGCAATATTTAGTTGGTAGCAGTCTTTCCTGTAGAAATATATTATTAAATATGACCGAAAAAGTAAGATTAATAATTCTAACACGAATTTTCTCTATTTTCCTTATGTTTCTTTTTACTGGTGACGGTAAATGAAAAATCAAATCTCCAAAATTCATTTTTATTTCTAGTCTGACGCGACACTTGAGCGCGTTTCGTAAAACTTATTACATTTTCAAAGACTTTAGTTTATCTACACACAACTTATGCTTTATGAAACAACATTGGCTCTTATACATGCATTTTGGTGATTTGATGTAATACAATAGTGGGGTGAAACACAGAACATGGAAAACGGGGTATAGATTTGTTGAAGTAGAAGTTGGGTACCAATAGAACTGCAGAAGGCCTATTGGCCCATATTTCTTGATGTTTCTATATTGGAGCGGAGTCTTGAAGTGGGTAGAATATAGTTGTGCGTTAATTGGCTGTTGATTGCTGGTGTTGACTTCTTGATGTGTAGTGCCTCGCAGATGTCAAGCCGCCTGCTCTCGCTGTATCTATCAATGATTTCTGTGTTGTTTGTTAAGATTTCTCTGGTGATAGTTTGGTTGTGGGAAGAGAATAAATGTTCCTTAATGGAGCCCTGTTGCTTATAAGCAACAGGGCTGAAGATGGCATCTTCAATCCGGTGCCCCTAGGAATAACATGAGACAAGCCCATGACATCACCCTAACAAGAGAAATGTTGAACAAAAATACATGCATAATAGACAAAACCCAAGATGCAAGAAGATTACAAATTCCTGAAGCAATCCACATAAGAATAGAACAACCTACCATGAACACCCAAATAACGGAACTATTTACTCTTCCCACAATGAGAGTAAGGACAAGACCAGAACATAATGATGCCAACACAGAAGACACTGTTCAACATAACAGGCCAATTACACTGGATTAATCTTTGTATGTAGATGCCAGCTGCCTCGTATGGGCCAATAGGCCTTCTGCGGTTACCTATATTCTTATGTTCATATGTGTGACCCTACTTATATCCCCTTTGTATCCCCTTTTGTTTTCACATTTATTGTCTTATCACCTGACCCAGTGCGGGTATAAAATCAACCATCATTGTAAAATTCCTTCACTTGAGAATGAACCATGGAGGTTCGAAACGTTGTGCATATTGTATAATAAGTGTAATACATTCTATAGTAATACACCTCTTTTCTTCACCCGGAAATTACGAAAATGAGTTTTGGAGAACTCCTATTTCAGCTAAGCCCTGATGCTAAGAAAATAGTTAGAGGGATAGAAGCCCTAAATCAGAAGATAATATATATATATATATGCGGTCATATTTAACCCTTAACATGCTCGGGGTCTAATATCCTGCTATCCGCACAGGCGCATGTCATTTTGAAAAAAAAAAAATTATTTTTTCTTCCTAACCTGTTAATTTGTGTTCACTGATCACGGGAAAAATAATAAAAAAATCGTAAGTGCCATATATTGCCCGCTATAGGGCGGGAAGTCTGGCAAATTATAGGCGCTGACTCAGCATGCGTCCCAGGCGGTCTGTTGCTCGCCAGCTGTCAGGCCAGAGTTGCCACAAAGAGATAATTCTAATTATTTCAATGTCTCTGATTGATGTTTCATAGTTTTTTTGCTGTAATATTATTCAATAGTGTGTAGTTTGATATATTTATATAATAAAATGAGTGAATCATTGCTGTACTCAAAAATATGGTGTGCATATTGTTGATTCAGTTATGTTCATCAATCAGTGAACAAATACTTTGTCGGTTATTACACTATAAGCACAGGTTATATATAAGTATCTGCATGTTTTGTTCACTATAACGAACCACTAAGTAGCTATTATGAGTCAAAAATTAACGAGGAGTGACCGCCGTGTACCAGCCAGCCACTCCCGCCCTCCCTCCAGTCATCTGACTCGCCCACATTCTCCTCCCACAATACTGTTTTTGCTATAATTCACTATATACAGATGGTATATATAAGTATCTACATGTTTTGTTCACCATAACTGTACATCGAAGCTTGTATGGTGAGTAAATGCACAAAGACATAGGACCTAACACAGTCAGCTGATGGCTGCCTCCCTCAAGGCCACACACACTAATATTTCTCCTCCAACAATACTGTGTGACATTATTACGCTATATACACACATTATAAATAAATATCTACCTGTTTTATTCACCATACTTGTACAAATAAACTGGTATGGTGCCCAAAGACGATCGTGGTATCCAGTAAACAACACCGTCGTCTGCACGGTGGCGTCGTGCAGACGACGCCACCGCCCTCACCAAAATGGCGGCTCCAAATCTTCTCTTGCTGTTTATACCCTCTATACACACGTTATATATAAGTATCTACATTTGTGTTCACTATAGCGAACCACTAAGCTGGTATGCTGAGTGCAGTCAATAAAAGGTGGCCACACACAGTCAGAAAACATCGCCTCCACCATCCCTCCCACAGCATTACTCCTCCCTCCATGGCGCACAGCGCTAAATATCATCGCAATCCTGCTATTATCAGAACCCTGGTCACTTTTATCACAGTCAGGGGTCCTCTGTAATAATATCATCGCTACATAATAGCATGAACAAGTATTTTTGGCATTTTTAGGCGATGCTGTGGTCACAAGCTGAACAGCAGTGCTGTGAGCTCAGGCTGCGTGCGTCAGGCTTGGTAGCTTACGCGATACTGAGGCCCCTAACACCCGGGAGTTTGGCCCACGATTTTTTTAAAAATGGCGTCTGTTTACAAGAGCCCTGATGAAGGTGTGGTGAACCCCGTGTATCCGCGGGCCGTTTAAATCTTGCGTAGTACTCCAACACATCATATGACGTGAAGAGCAGTTGACTGGTAAAACGCCTAGCACGTCATATGATGTGATGCGCACTTTAAGGGTTAATGAGACATTAAATAAATAAATATATATATATATATATATATATATATATATATATATATATTATATATATATATATATATATATATATGTGTTGATATAAGTATCCACTCAATTTAACGACCTCTTTTATACCGATCTGCCAGTATTAACGACCGGTTTGGGAGATCGGTATCTGGAGCCTCGTATACCGGTCTGGTGATCGATATTACCGACGGTCGGTATTGGGTTCGTTTTGGCATCGGCAGCCCCTCACATGGCGACCAGGCAATCATCCAGAGTGGTATATTAAATCTTAACTTTCTTTTAAAATGATTCAGTTTTATGAAGAAAATTCTAAATTATTAATAAAATATTTTAAAACAATTGTTATTAAACAAAATTCTTTGTTTTCTTGTTAAATACCTTTTATAGTATAGGCAATAAGTATTTTTTTCACCACGGACCTAGAACATACTGCGCCTGGCCATGTGACCTCATTGTTTACTGTTAACTCGCGCGGCTGAGAGCAATGTCTCAGAATATTAGCCAGAGAAAATCAGATTCAGACAAATATAGATAAATTCATGATTTCAACGGTTCGTGAAAGCACCCACTGGGAATTCAACAAGTCATGCAGCATCCGCTGGCAACGAGTGCCCTACAAGCCATGCTGCACCCGCTGATGCTGAATTCCCATCAACAAGTTGTGCAGCCTCCGCCGGCAACGAATGCTCTGCAAGCTATGCTGCACCCGCTGATGCTGAATTCCCATCGACAAGTTGTGCAGCCTCTGCCGGCAATGAATGCTCTGCAAGCTATGCTGCACCCGCCGATGCTGAATTCCCATCGACAAGTTGTGCAGCCTCCGCCGGCAATGAATGCTCTGCAAGCTATGCTGCACCCGCCGATGCTGAATTCCCATCGACAAGTTGTGCAGCCTCCGCCAGCAACGAATGCTCTGCAAGATATGCTGCACCCACCGATGCTGAATTCCCATCGACAAGTCATGGAGCATCCGCCAGCAACATGTCGTGCAGCCAAGTCATGGAGCATCCGCCATCAACATGTCGTGCAGCCTCCACCGGCAACGAATGCTCTGCAAGATATGCTGCACTCACCGATGCTGTATTCCCATTGACAAGTCATGGAGCATCCACCAGCAACGAATGCTCTGCAAGCCATGTTGCACCCGCTGATGCTGAATTCCCATCGATAAGTTGTGCAGCCTCCGCCAGCAACGAATGCTCTGCAAGATATCCTGCACCCGCCGATGCTGAATTCCCATCGACAAGTCATGGAGCATCCGCCAGCAACGAATGCTCTGCAAGATATGCTGCACCCACCGATGCTGAATTCCCACTGACAAGTCATGGAGCATCCGCCAGCAACGAATGCTCTGCAAGCCATGTTGCACCGGCTGATGCTGAATTCCCATCAAAAGTCGTGTAGCCTCCACTAACGATATAAAATATGATTGAAAGGCATATAAATTAGTGTAAAAAGTGTTGATAGAGTACAGTATTGTAAGTGTTAATGATTATTTAAGCCTTGACAAAAAGATACTGTACAGTGTAAATATACAGTACAAATAATTTTCAATTGTTGATTAGAATTAGAACTCATGTGAATTAGTAGTAAGGCTAGCTGTTGTGTGAAGTGAATGCCTGAAAATAAGTGTTCATACTGTATGTACCCTGTATATAGTACTGAACAATATAAAACAAGTGCTGCAGAGGATGACGTAATCTTCACAGCTTCATTAAAAGTAAGTCAATTTACCAATTTTATTATAGTATGTCAACATAGTTTTTTTTTCAACAAAAGCTACATATTAATCTCTGCAAATGTATATTCTATCATCAGCAGAGAAAAGGTGAGCTCAAAATATTCGTCTTGGCTAGCTCTCAGTTACAAGGCTCGATCGCCATAGTTATGGCATGGCAGCCACAGCCTGTGTCATAATATTAAAAATACATTACCTGCACTGTTCAGAGTAAAACAAAACACATCTCTTAAAATTTTATTGAGAAAATATTAACAATCATTGATTGATACATGAAATATTTTGCAATACAAAGGAATGACCCAATTTTTTCCCACCCATCTGGACTTGATCAGACCGTGTTCAAACATCATCCATGCAGCAGCCACCAGCTGGCTTAATCGTCGGCGTAGCACTAAATTGGAACGCAATTACACAATGAACTTTATTTAATTTTAGTTATACAGTGTAAAATATATCCTACCTGAATGTTACTTGAAAAATTACCCGACCCGACTTAACTTCGGAAATATCGGAGCTCCGGAATAACGACTAGGGTACAGCCCCATATAGGCTGTTAAATTGAGTGGATACTTATATATATATATATATATATATATATATATATATATATATATATATATATATATATATATATATATATATATATATATATATATATATAAACATCAGAGGTCCGCGGTTGTTCAACGTCCTCCCAGCGACTATAAGAAATATTGCCGGAACAACCGTGGACATCTTCAAGAGAAAACTGGACTGTTTCCTATGAGAAGTCCCGGATCAGCCGGGCTGTGGTGGGTATGTGGCTCTGCGGGCCGCTCCAAGCAACAGCCTGGTGGATCAAACTCTCACAAGTCGAGCCTGGCCTCGGGCCGGGCTTGGGGAGTAGAAGAACTCCCAGAACCCCATCAACCAGGTATCAACCAACCAGGTATCAATATATATATATATATATATATATATATATATATATATATATATATATATATATACAGTGGCACCTCGACATACGATTGCCCCTACTTACGATAATTTCGAGTTACGATATAAATTTCATCAAAAATGCGACTCGACATACGATGGTGTCGTCGACATCCGATATTTGTTGGTACACGTTTGGGTCGGCCGAGTGCGTGGTTCCCGGTCACACGGTCCGACCTGCTTCAGTTTACTACAGCTACCCGCTTAGTGACGATCGCGCCTATAAGAAATTCCGCTTTTGTGGTGATTTTTTGCATTTTGAACATTAAAGTAATTATTATAAAATGCGCCATTAGTCCCAGGAAAGTCAGTGGTAAGGCTCAACATATGAGATCCCATGTAAGAATGACCATAGAGCAGAAACGAGATCATTCGTAAATATGAACATGGTGTGCAGGTAGGTGAACTGGCTAGGCAATACAACAAATCTCAGTCAACGATATCCACCATGCTAGCTAAGAAAAAGACATCTTGGGTGCTAAAGTGATGCATCATTACAGACAAATGTTAAAACAAATGGAAAAACAAATGTCTCTTGACAAATTTGTAGTGAGACAAACAAGCACTGAACCACAACCAGGTCCTAGTGGTATTCAGGCAAAACATAGGAGAGAGAGTACCCCAGAGTAAACATCACTACCTGATGTGATAATGGAAGGGGACTCCCCTTCCAAACAGTAACAACTCTCTTTCCTCCCCCATCACCATCTTCCATACGCCATCAAGAGCCCTCCATAAAGGTAAGAGTAACTTTGGTACTGTATTGTAGTTAGAAAAAACCAGCGTTGAATGTAATGAAACGCCATTTTCTGGGTGAGTCCCGGAGGCTCCCCGGAGCTATCCCAGGCTGATATGCTAATTTCAGACTTTGGCATCAGTCATGTGTATGGAGTTCTTAGGCCTACCGGGGACCACGGCCAGAACCGGGCCCCCTCAGAGAGGCAAGGGGAGCAATGGCCTATAGAAGCCCCCGTGTGGTTGGAAGCATTCTATGTCTGCCATCGACCGGGACAGGCACCCAGAAAGGTAAGCGCCCCAAAACAAACCCTATTCTGGTTAAAATTGCTACCAAAATCCGAACTAGTGGATAGAACTCCCAAACAGAAAAACAAGCAAACTAGTGTGACGTCACACGTCACCGCGCCGCTGTCTGCGCAGCTCCCCCCTCCCCGGGAGGGGGAAGGTGGAGCCCCAGACCTCCCACGCCGGCTATCCACCCATCAGTTCTGAGGCTGGATGTCAAGACACGCGAAAAACCGCCGACCGGAGGGAGGGAGGGTTGCCGGGGAGCCTCCGGGACTCACCCAGAAAATGGCGTTTCATTACATTCAACGCTGGTTTTCTGGGGGGAGCCCCGTCGGCTCCCCGGAGCTAACTACCCACAGAGGAAGATCAAAGGGACGGAACCGGGAGGCGGACACCACCCAAACAACCAAAACGCTAAAACCAAAGGAGCAGGAAAACTCAGCGACCCGACCCCCAGAGGCAAATGCCAAAAGGAAAAGAGCCGACGAAAAACAAACCGGAACCGAAGAGGCACTACCAACCGAGGAGAAGACAGAGCACGCTGACCAGAAACCAGGATGGTGCAAGCGGCGCACGAACAGGCCGGAGGGGAAACGAAGCACAAGACAGCTTACTAAGCGGTGTAGAAGCAAGACCGAAAGCAAGCCAAAGCGGCTCCGCCAGCGCCGCACAAAAAGAGAGAGGCGACAGTATGTGGCACGACGACGGCCCCCAACCCCCACCAAAAACCAGGCCGACGCTAACAAGAGGAACCACCTAAGAAGGTACAGGAAAAGGAAGGACCGCCAAAACACCCCATACTGCCGCCAAGAGAAACACGCAGGTGGGACACCGACCACCAGCCGGAGGCGAGACCACGAGGCAGACGGAAGCAGCCCCGACAAGGCCCCTCCGAGCCCAGGAAAAGGCGGAGCCGCAAGAAGATCTCGGGCGCGACCACCGAACTCAGGTGGTACAAGGAGATGGAACGTCTGCCGAACAGACAAATCCCAAAGCAAGCAAACCCGCCAGGAGAACAAATGACGGGTCCGACGCGAGACATCGCAAGACCCCAAAAAACCAAGTGGCAGGGCAAGCAAGGAAACCAAAGAAGGCGGAAGGGTTGCCGCCAGAACCGTACCCGAACCAAGAGGTACGAGCAACAGCAACAGACCGAGACAAAGAAGCACACCACAGGACACAGGCCGAAAAAAGCCCAAGAAGCCAAGGAACACACGCAGAACACCCCTGTGGCAGAGGAGGAAAACAAGGGAACACACAAACAATGAAGTGGTGGAAACCGACCACATCCCCCAACATAGCAGCAAGTGCAGGCAAAACTGACCAAAGGAGATGCCAGGAAAACGACTGGGGTGAGGCAGGACGAAAGAGCAGAAGCATAAAAAACCCCAGGAGTAAGGACACGCCACTGCGAAACACGGTACTAATGCACACGCGCAGTAGTAGCAACATACAACCTGGTGGATAAAGACAGGCTGTTTAACACAAGGGGCACACGCACTAGGGGACGCAGGTGGAAACTGAATGCCCAAATGAGCCACAGAGATATTAGAAAGAACTTTTTTAGTGTCAGAGTGGTTGACAAATGGAATGCATTAGGAAGCGATGTGGTGGAGGCTGACTCCAAACACAGTTTCAAGTGTAGATATGATAGAGCCCAATAGGCTCAGGAAACTGTACACCTGTTATAAGATTGACGTTTGAGAGGCGGGACCAAAGAGCCAGAGCTCAACCCCCGCAAGCACAACTAGGGGAGTATACACCACCGCAACATGCCACAGGTAAAGAGCAACTCGCTCCGGCAAAGGCAGAGAACGGAGCAGATAGACCCCAGACAGGGCCCACGGAGACACGACAGAACCCAGCAGGCCCAGGAACCCGCCTACCAGGCGACCGACGGCGGAGAAACCCCGCTCAAAACCGGCTGGATGGGGAACCGGGAGCTCATGTACACCCCAAGCCCGGCCCGAGGCCAGGCTAGACCGGCCAAAGGGAGGCCCACCAGGAAGACGCATGGGGCGGCCTGCAGGCCCACAGACTCCCCACAACCAGGATGGGCCATAACTAAGTCGAAGGCAAGCTAGTGTGCCCCGGAAGTCCACAGACCGTACCATAGGGGCATAACTTGCAATCCCCTCACAGAGTTCAGTGGCATACCTATAATAGGTTAAGTAACAATTGCAATTACGAAACCATAAGATGCGTATTGTAACCTACTAAGTAGGTCAGGTAAGGTCGGTGTTTTCCACGAAGTCTTTTAAGGGAAACTATTATGTTCAGTATGGCACCTACGCACGGAACGAAGAAGTCAATATTGACGTAATAAAGATGCGGGGACGGGTTGGTGCAAGAGAGAACCGGATCAGCACCTCCAAGGATACCCGATCAACCAGGCTGTGACTCATACGTCGGGCAGCGAGCAGCCATGTCCAACAGCCAGCATGACCAGTCCAGGAGGCCTGGTCGATGACCGGGCCGCGGGGACGCTAAGCCCCGGAAGCACCTCAAGTTAACCTCAAGATAAGGTACCAGCGAGAAGGCGTATGCTCGCAAGGAGGTCGTGTAACAACTGCAGACCTCTGATGGATATACAGTGTTCCCCGAGTGTGCCTATGGCACCACTGCACTCCACTGGTACTATCCCGCAAGTTCTACCAGATAGGCGGGACCCAAAAGCCAGAGCGCATAAACTTGCAAGCACAGCCAGGAGCCCTACCAGGCGAGTACAGAACCAACACCACAAACCCCCACACCACATAACACTAACAAAGGTGGGACCCCTGAATGACCCTAGCATGGTTGGACATGCACAAGAGTGGGACAGGAAGGGGTGAAAAAAGGACCGACACTGGTGTGCTCGAACGGTCTCAGTCGTACAAAAAGAGACCTAAA
>WNGS01138059.1:0-15850 GCA_020271785.1 Procambarus virginalis
TGGGAGTTATGATAAGTAAGAATTAAAACAAAGGATCAATGCATGAATGTTCGTAATAAGGCAAATAGGACACAGGGATTTATTTAATCGCAGCGTTAGTAACAAGACACCTGGTGTGGTTCTTCAGCTATATCTTGCTCTGGTTAGGCCCCACTTAGATTATGCATTCAGTTTTGGTCGCCGTACTATAGAAGGATATAAATTCACTTGAACTAATTCAAGTGAATTCACTTGAACTTAAATAAGTGAATTAAAATTCACTTATTAGATTCGGGTTTGAGTAGTAACATTTGCAAATTTGCCGATGATACGAAAATCGGTAGGGAAATTAATTCGGAGGAGGACTCTATCACTTCAAGTTGATCTAGATAGGGTTTTGAAATGGTCAAAGGACTGGCAGATGCAGTTTAATGCTGATAAATGTAAAGTTCTGAGGCTAGGTAATGATGATAGAGTTACAAGATACGAGCTAGATGGTGTTGAGATTGCGAAGTCGGATTGCGAAAGGGATCTGGGAGTTATAATTAGTAAGAATTTAAAACAAAAGGATCAATGCATGAATGTTCGTAATAAGGCAAATCGGACACTCGGATTTATTAATCGCAGCGTTAGTAACAAGACACCTGGTGTGGTTCTCAAGCTATATCTTGCTCTGGTTAGGCCCATTTAGATTATGCAGTTCAGTTTTGGTCGCCATATTATAGAATGGATATAAATTCACTTGAACGTGTCCAGCGTAGGATGACTAAGTTAATTCCCCAAATTAGAAATCTTTCATATGAAGAAAGATTAACAAAGCTAATTTGCATTCACTGGAAAGGCGAAGAGTTAGGGGTGACATGATAGAGGTTTACAAGTGGATGAATGGACATAACAAAGGGGATATTAATAGGGTATTAAAAGTATCAACACAGGACAGAACGCGAAACAATGGGTATAAATTGGATAAGTTTAGATTTAGGAAAGACTTGGGTAAATACTGGTTCAGTAACAGGTGTCGCGGTGGTGGATTTGGTGGTGTTACCGCTGACGGACCACCCAACCCACAACTCGACAAATGCTCATATTTCACTAGGAGATCACACTAGGCACTTCTGGCTCTTGGAGAGGGGCTCAACGTCACACGTTTAGGGGATGCGGCTCCAACACGCAGCCTTGTTGTCACGTGCACACACCCACTCGAGCCGCTGTGACTCCCCACTCTCTCCTTATGGAATATGACCTCCTCAATCCCCTTTATCTTCCTAGACTTCTGTCTTACCCTGTCCACAGCAGTGGTTCCTGTTTCTTGCTCTCTCTCTCTCTCCTTCTTTACTATTTCCTGGGAAGCCTCACTGGGACAAGTGCAAACACCAGCAAATTTGAATACATTTACTGGACGAAGTACATAACAATACACGCATACATATAATAATAATGATGAATCCTATACTCTGTACTATTATAATCAGGTTGCACTCCAACACCATCAGAACTCTATCCTCAGCTTGCTAAGTGGTATCCTATCTCTTGGTATTACCTAATATTATCAACCTCCTCAAGTAGATTAAGTCTTACAATATAATGTTACACTACCATCAAGAGAATGTATACATATATATATACCTATAAACACATATAAGGCAAATCAGCATTTGAAAGCAATAACATACATATATATATATCAGTATAAATGATCCGTGCCACACAACGAATCAATCGACCATTCTATCAGTCTTAGAATACATATATATCTGTAGGTACTCCTGCCTACGTCTGTAGCTCTAAACTTCAATATACACTTCTTGGCACATAAATGGCAAACGATCACTCACCTCTCACTGCGTCGTTCACGCTAATGACAAACACTCTCACCTCCATACAAGTGATCAGTTAGAACTATTTCACTACCCTGACAACTTCAGGTTCCTCAGGGCTTAAACACCAGATCCTCTGCAGCTCCTCCAGGCTGCTACCATGAAGATTCCTTGAACAACTATGGTGCTTCCCTACTCCTACTAGGGTCATCCACAGCTCTCCTGGCTGCTGCACCATAAGTTTCCTCGAATAACTGTGGCACTTCACCACCTCTGCAGAAGCACGTGACACTCCTCCTCACTGCTTCTTCATAGCTCGGGGTCCTCTCCTCCCCTGCCTTGGAGTCTCATCAACCACTCCCTCTGTGCTGGCTTCCAAGTCCTCAGCAACTTCTTCCCCAAAGACAAACCACAGATTATCTGGTCGAGGGCGCTTCTCCCTCTGACAACGTCTGACCAGGGCGCTTGTCACAGCCCACAAAACTGTCTCTGGGCGGCTTAATACTCTCTCCTCGCCGTCCAGGACTTGAGACCACACGTCCTCAGCTCGACTCAACAGCTGGAACGTCTGCACCTTCTCTTCTCTTGGAGATAATATCGCTAGGGGTCCCTTCTGGCGGGAGCTCGACGAAGCGCGGCCTCTCCCCTGCGATGTCTGGCCTCAAGTGAGGTCATCGCCCTCCACAAGCGAGCCTCACGCCTCCAGTAACTTGTCCACATCTTCCAACAAGTCATTTATCTGTTTTCTAGTTCATTGCCCATAATCTCAAACTTTTATATAAATTCAACACACTATTTTACATCTGTGTTATCGCCTCTATAATTCCTGGACCTTCCAGTTAGGTCAGGCTTGCTGAATAACTCTCAAGGGGTGAGACTCGTTTCTCCTGCAGGCCGAGATCATAACACTCCCCTCCCCTTATTTTTGAGAGTTATTCTAGTGGCTAGGCTCGAGATAACGCATCAGCCACTACATTGTCTCGCCCTCTTATGTGCGTTATCACCAAGTCATACTCTTGGAGCAATAAAAACCATCTGGTTAACCTCTGGTTCGCATGCTTCATTTTCTTCAGAAAAACTAGGGGGTTATGGTCAGTATACACTGTTACTGGGCGTCCTCCCCCACTCACATACACTTCAAAATGTTTCAATGCCATTACCAGGGCCAAAGTCTCTTTCTCGACCGTACTGTACGACATCTGGTGCTTAACAAATTTTTTTGAAAAGAAAGACACGGGACGGTAAATTCCATCATCCTGCTGCGTCAGTACAGCTCCAGCCCCTATATCACTGGCATCCACAAATAACGTAAACGGCGTTCCAAAATCGGGCGACACTAGTACAGGCGCCTCGGTCAACAGTCTTTTGGTCTTCTCAAACGCTTCTTGTGCCGTTCTATTCCACTCCCACTTCTTGCTCTTTGATAGCAAACTCGTCATAGGAGCGGCTATGGTGGAGAAATTTTCACAGAACTTCCGGTAATATCCAATCATACCGAGGTATCTCAACAAATCTTTCTTGCTCCTGGGCACCGGGAAGTTGTCAATGGCCTCCACCTTTGTTCTTACCGGAGCAACCTCGCCTTGCCCGACTATGTATCCAAGGTACTCCAGGCGGGCTCTCCCGAACTCGCTTTTTGCTAAGTTAATCGTCATGTTGGCTTTCTCCAGTCGATCGAACAAATCTACCAGCCGATCCACGTGATCCTTCCAGGAATCAGCGAACACGACAATATCATCGATGTACACTGCACATCCAGTCGCACCTTGTAATATCCGATTCATTACTCGCTGGAAACAGCTGCCACTATTCTTCATTCCGAACGGCACCACTTTATATTGATACAAGCCGTCGGGTGTCACGAACGCTGAGATCCTCTTAGCCTCCTCGGACAGGGGAATCTGGTAGTATCCCTTTAGCAGGTCTATTTTCGAGACATACCGTGCGCTCCCAATCCGATCTATGCAATCGTCAATGCGTGGTATCGGGAACGAGTCAGCGACCGTGACTGAATTCACCTTCCTGTAATCAGTGCAGAACCGGTACGTGCCATCACTCTTCTTCACGAGGAGGCACGGCGAACTCCAGTCACTGTCGCTAACCTCTGCCAAGTCGTTATCTAGCAGATACTTCACTTCGGCTCTCATTGCCGCTGCTTTCTCTGGGTTAATTCTGTAAGGGTGCTGCTTGATGGGGTCAGCACTCCCTACATTCACCTCGTGCACCGTTCCGCAGTGTCTTCTGGGCACGTCTGTGAATAACGACTTATTCCTCTGGAGGATCTCCGCTAGTTCCTGGCGTTTGTCATCCTCTAAATGACCCAAGCGTTCACCTATCTTGGCCAGGCTTTCCGCATTCGATATCTTCGTGCCATCGGCCCTCTCTAACTTATAGTTCTCCTCTTCTGTTCCTTCGCTGTCTCCCACACAAAGCACAGTCGTCTGCAACGGGGTTTCCATCTGTTCGTCACCACTTAGAGGCTTATCTCTGTCGTAGTACCTTTTTATCATATTCACGTGGCAAACCTGTGACTTCCTCGGACGATCTGGCATGTGGATTACATAATTCACATCTCCTAAAGCCTTCTGGATGGTATACGGTCCACAAAATCTCGACTCGTATATGCTTCCTTTCACCGGTAGGAGGACTAACACCTGATCTCCTTCTTGAAATCTCCTGCCCTTTGCCTTCCTGTCGTGATATCTTACCATCTCTGCCTGGGACGCTCTCAAATTTTCCTTGGCCAAATCTCTGGCCCTAGAGAGTCGCTCTCTGAAAGTTCTCACATACCGTCCCACGTCCACTTTAGGCCTATCCACGGTGAGCTGCTCCTTCAGCGCGCCCACCGGGCTCCTCACGGAGTGTCCGTACACCAGCTGGAATGGGGTGAATCCAAGTGATTCTACTACCGCATCCCTGATGGCGAACAACACGGATGGTAATGCCTCGTCCCAACTACTCCCTTCCTCAGCGCAGTATATCCTTAACAAGCTCTTTAGCGTCCCATGGAAACGCTCCAATGCTCCCTGCGACTGAGGGTGATACGGTGACGAGCGCACTTGCTCTACCCTCCATCCTTTTACAGTTTCCCTGAACAACTTCGACTGGAAGACACTCCCCTGGTCCGTCTGGATAACCTTGGGCATTCCTACCCACGCAATGTAGTTCTGTAGTCTGTCCAGAACGGCTCTCGACGTCACTCTTCTCAGGGGGATCGCTTCGGGAAAACGGGTGGCTGTACACATTATGGTTAGTAAATATTCGTGGCCCTTCCTGGTCCTTGGCAGTGGGCCTACACAGTCTATCAAGACTCTCTCAAAAGGCTCGCCAAACGCCGGTATGGGCTTTAACGGTGCCTTTGGTATAGCCGGAGCCGGCTTACCTGCACGTTGGCACGCCAAACATGTCCTGCAATACTTCCTTACATCCTTCCACACGTTCGGCCAGTAGAAGTGCTCCTGCACCTTATTTAAGGTCTTCTTTACCCCTAAGTGCCCTGCCATATCCACGGAGTGGGCTAGTTCTAGCACTGCTGCCCTAAACTCCTTCGGCACTAACACTTGGTGCTTCTCCAACCACACCTTATCTGCACCGGCCTTGTCCGGCCGCCACTTCCTCATCAGTACGTCATCGTCCAAGTAGTAATACACGGGGGACTCCGGACATGAGTTTCCCCCTTTTGCCTCCCTGATTAGATCTATAAACTCCTCTTTCTGAGCTCTAATCAGGTCCACTCGGTTCACGCTGAACCTTTCAGGTAGGGTCATCTTTACTTCCTGTCCCCTCGAATCCTCATTCTTCTGAGCTGGATCTTCGTCGAACAGCCCAGATATGTCCATGTTGGCCTCCTCCCTTGGTGGAGTTGACACTGCCATATCACCTTCAGTGTCGACTTCGGCGGCTACCTCCGACCCTGTCACTACACAGGCCGGGTATACAATGACTTGACAGTCCTCTGCCTCATCTTCAAGAATGCTGGCTAGATCTACCTTGTTCGGTGTTCCACTTGTACCACGGTCCTTCTGGTTCACCTCTGGCACATCTTTTAATATCAGCTCTGGCAACACCTTGGACCCACACAAGTCGTTCCCCAGGATCACCTGGACTCCTGGAACAGGTATGTTGGGGCACACTCCCAACATCACCTCCGCCGACAAATAATCTGACTTCAACTGGACAGCACACACGGGCATGTCACTCTTAGACAACAACCCATGAACCTTTATCCTCCTACTGCCAGCTAACAGTCGATCATTTCCTATCAGGCCTCTCAGAATCAAGCTCTGATTGGCTCCAGTATCCCTGAGGATACCCACCTCCACCTCGGGTTGACCTTCTATGCCGACCCAACCTTTACTAATGAACGGCCTATACCTCTCGTTTACTAAGTTCATCTTCTGTGGTTTGTCTTGGAACACATTATTATATCTACTTCGGGGGTCACACATGGCCAGGGTCACAACTCTCTTGCCCTGCCGACAATCTCGCATCATGTGACCCGATCTGTTGCACTTGTAACACCTCATTTGGGAGAAATCTCTCCTATACGCCCCCGAGTGGCTCTGACTCTGCCCACTCATACTGAAGTTCCTCGGGCCAGACGTACTACTCGTGCTCTGTGGAGTTTCATTGAACTCTTGCCTCCTCTGCAGATTTTTATTTTCCTGTTTACCTCCAGCAGGCGGACTCGGCAACTTTCCCTCCTGGGGCTTAAAATTAGCTGGTCTGCTTGTCTGCCCACCAAAACTTCTTCCTCCCCAGACTCCACTGGATCTGCCATTGCTGCGTCTCACCTCATTCTTCACTCTGTTCTCCCTCAAGCTCTTATATGCTTCCGTAATCATATCCGCCCTATCTGCGGCATCTCTCACCTCCTTTATCCCTGCTTCTTGGATCTTGAACTTTGTTTCGGGATGCATCATCTCCAAGAACTTCTCCATGACCATCAATTGCTTCAGGTCAGCGTAAGATCCAACTCCAGCAGCTTCAATCCACTTCTGGAATCGTCTTTCCAGATCCCTTGCTGTCTCAGCAAACGTACATGCTCCAACTTTGATCATCTCTCTGAAACGCTTCCTATAAGCTTCTGGGGTTAACTGGAACGAGCGCAATATGCTGCTCTTTACTGTGGCATAATCCTGGCACTCTTCTAGAGACAATTGGGTGTAAGCCTCCCTGGCTGCACCGGTCAATCTTAACTGGACCAGCTGGGCCCATTCCTCCTGTGGCCATTCCTTGATGCTGGCCACCTTCTCAAAGTGCTCGAAAAAGCTCTCTGCCTCTTCTGGAACAAACAAGGGAATGTCCTTCTCCCTAACCCTAACATCTGGTGAGCGTGATACCTGGGTGGTGCTCTCTGGCAACCCATGTTCGATCCTTTGCTCAGCCAAGGTTCTATTCGCTTCTATTTGCATTTGTTTTGTTCTCTCCTTTTCTTTTTCCACCTCTAGTTCCAACTCCAGTTCCCTTATTCTGGTTTTCTCTTTTTCTTTTTCCACTCTCTCTTTCTTTACTCTGGTTTCCTCTCCAGTTCCTTACTCTGGTTTTCTCTTTTTCTACTTCCAGCCTGGTTTTCTCTTTTTCTTCTCGGCTTCATTTTTCATCTGGAGTTCTAATTTCATCTTTTCCAGCTGGAACTGTCTCTCCTCACGCTGCATCTGGAGCTCTAACTGGAATCTCTCCAAGCTCCTATTCCGGCTACTCCTGCTACTGCGGCTACTCTTGCTGCTCCTACTCGATCCCTGGGATCTCACTTCATCCTGCCCATCATCCTCCTTTCCACTTTCAGCTCCTCTCTGGGCTCCTAGCTCTGCCGCTTCGCTTTTGGCTCTTAACTGCCTAAGGATCTCATCCTTCATCCCAGCCACTTTAGATGCTTTCAACCTAAAGCCACACTTTTCTGCTATCTGTTTTAATTGATCCCTCGTGCAACCTTCCAAGTCCTCAGGCTTGCCTGATTCTACAAATGCTTGCACCTTATCCATCTTGTCCTGTGAGTCTTCCCAAGAGAGAGAATATACACCTGCGGTCACACAGTTTATCTATTTCAACAAGGGTGTACAAATCCACTCTTGGACAGGGTGTGGGTGTGTCAGTTCACTCTCCCGGACACAGGCCCCCAATTTTGTTGCGGTGGTGGATTTGGTGGTGTTACCGCTGACGGACCACCCAACCCACAACTCGACAAATGCTCATATTTCACTAGGAGATCACACTAGGCACTTCTGGCTCTTGGAGAGGGGCTCAACGTCACACGTTTAGGGGATGCGGCTCCAACACGCAGCCTTGTTGTCACGTGCACACACCCACTCGAGCCGCTGTGACTCCCCACTCTCTCCTTATGGAATATGACCTCCTCAATCCCCTTTGTCTTACTAGACTTCTGTCTTACCCTGTCCACAGCAGTGGTTCCTGTTTCTTGCTCTCTCTCTCCTTCTTTACTATTTCCTGGGAAGCCTCACTGGGACAAGTGCAAACACCAGCAAATTTGAATACATTTACTGGACGAAGTACATAACAATACACGCATACATATAATAATAATGATGAATCCTATACTCTGTACTATTATAATCAGGTTGCACTCCAACACCATCAGAACTCTATCCTCAGCTTGCTAAGTGGTATCCTATCTCTTGGTATTATCAACCTCCTCAAGTAGATTAAGTCTTACAATATAATGTTACACTACCATCAAGAGAATGTATACATATATATATACCTATAAACACATATAAGGCAAATCAGCATTTGAAAGCAATAACATACATATATATATATCAGTATAAATGATCCGTGCCACACAACGAATCAATCGACCATTCTATCAGTCTTAGAATACATATATATCTGTAGGTACTCCTGCCTACGTCTGTAACTCTAAACTTCAATATACACTTCTTGGCACATAAATGGCAAACGATCACTCACCTCTCACTGCGTCGTTCACGCTAATGACAAACACTCTCACCTCCATACAAGTGATCATTTAGAACTATTTCACTACCCTGACAACTTCAGGTTCCTCAGGGCTTAAACACCAGGATCCTCTGCAGCTCCTCCAGGCTGCTACCATGAAGATTCCTTGAACAACTATGGTGCTTCCCTACTCCTATTAGGATCATCCACAGCTCTCCTGGCTGCTGCACCATAAGTTTCCTCGAATAACTGTGGCACTTCACCACCTCTGCAGAAGCACGTGACACTCCTCCTCACTGCTTCTTCATAGCTCGGGGTCCTCTCCTCCCCTGCCTTGGAGTCTCATCAACCACTCCCTCTGTGCTGGCTTCCAAGTCCTCAGCAACTTCTTCCCCAAAGACAAACCACAGATTATCTGGTCGAGGGCGCTTCTCCCCTGACAACGTCTGACCAGGGCGCTTGTCACAGCCCACAAAACTGTCTCTGGGCGGCTTAATACTCTCTCCTCGCCGTCCAGGACTTGAGACCACACGTCTCAGCTCGACTCAACAGCTGGAACGTCTGCACCTTCTCTTCTCTTGGAGATAATATTGCTAGGGGTTCCCTTCTGGCGGGAGCTCGACGAAGCGCGGCTCTCCCCTGCGATGTCTGGCCTCAAGTGAGGTCATCGCCCTCCACAAGCGAGCCTCACGCCTCCAGTAACTTGTCCACATCTTCCAACAAGTCATTTATCTGGTTTCTAGTTCATTGCCCATAATCTCAAACTTTTATATAAATTCAACACACCATCTTACTCTGTGTTATCGCCTCTATAATTCCTGGACCTTCCAGTTATCATCAGGCTTGCTGAATAACTCTCATTGGTGAGACTCGTTTCTACCTGAAACATTTGCGGACATATTGAAAAAGAAGCAATGGCCACAGTGAGGGAGGTAGCCATGCAAGCTGCTACCTCACAGGAAGCAGCAAGGTGCACCACTCAACTGCTGGAGAGAAAGAGATCAGTGGTAGTTGTAGGCATCAAAGAACAGGAAGGATCCAACAGGCAAGAATGGAATGGCAAGGATAGAGAGGCAGTACATGGGCTACTGAAGGGTTACAGATGGAAGGGCTGTACACAACATTGAGAAGGTTTTCAGGTTGGGCTGGTACAACAGGGACAGAAACCGACTTGTAAAGGTGGTGTTTGCAAACGAAACCACGAAGGAGGATATTCTAGAAAGGAAGAGTCGTCTCCAACATGTGGAGGGATACAAACAAGTATTCCTGCAGAGGGACAGGACGAAGGAGGAGAGAGCCAGGGCAGCAGAGGCAAGGAGGAAGCGCAGGGAGAGAGGAGCAAACCAGGAAATCACAGCCCCCAACACAGCAGTCCCAGAGACAAGAGGGGAACCCAAAACCAGCATCCCAGCAACACCAGAGGGGGGGGCAACACCACCAACCCCCTCTGCATAGAAACCCTTCCTTCCCCTCACCCTACCTGCCCCCACCCAACCCTCCCTCCCCCCACCCCATTCTGACCCCGACACCCCATCCCCATTCCCATCATGTCCCCCCTCCCACCTTTCCCCCCCAGTCCCCCTTCCCCCTTCATCCCATACCCTCCCTATTCCTCCTCCCCCCTCACCCCGTATCCTCCATGTCCCCCCTATCTCCTTAACCCACACCCTACCCGTTCCCCCTTCCCTTAAACCCCCACCCCCCACCCCAAAACCCTCTGCGACCCTGCAAACCACCTCACAGATCCTCTCACCCACGGAACAGCTTCCCACACCAGTAGAATACTCGCCAAGAAAGGGATATGTAAATGAACAGAAGAAAGTGAGCTTCAAGGCGATGTACACTAACATAGATGGGATTACAAATAAAACTAGTGAACTTGGAGAGTGGGCACTAGAAGAAAACCCAGACATAATAGCACTCACAGAAACAAAGCTAACGAAAATCATAACAAATGCAGTGTTTCCACAGGGCTACTATGTAGTGAGGAAAGAGAGAGAAGGGAGAGGAGGAGGTGGTGTGGCTTTGCTACTAAGAGAAGGTTGGAGTTTCGAAGAGATGGTAATTCAGAACTGTGAAGGTTTCAGGGACTACATATCAGGCACCATTGCAACTGGAGGACAGAAAATTATAATAGTAGTCATATATAACCCCCCACCGAATGACAGAAGACCCAGACAGGAATATGATAGAAACAACATGGCCACCATCAATATAATAGAGAGAGCAGCTTCTGTGGCTAGCAGGAACGGATCCAGACTTCTAATCATGGGAGACTTCAACCATGGGAAGATAGATTGGGGGAACAGAGACCCACACGGAGGCCCAGACACATGGAGAGCTAAGCTGCTGGATGTGGCAACAAGAAACTTTCTAAGTCAACACGTCAAGGGACCGACAAGAATGAGAGGAGGGGATGAACCAGCCTTGCTTGATCTGATATTTACCCTAAATGAGTCGGATATAAGGGAAGTTAAGTTGGAAGCCCCCTTGGGAATGAGTGATCATAGTGTATTGAGCTTTGAGTACCTGGTTGAGCTAGGAATTATCACCCCCAAAAAAGAACTGGGAACCAAAGGGCTGGCGTACCGAAAGGGAAACTATGAGGAGATGAATAAATTCCTATGGGATATACATTGGGACACAGAACTCGGAACCAAGTCCGTACAAGACATGATGGACTATGTCACCCAAAAATGTCAGGAGGCTGTAAGCAGGTTTGTCCCAGCCCAACAGGAAAAAACAGAGAAGCAAAGGAAGAATCCGTGGTTTAATAGGGAATGTATGAAAGCAAAGGAGCTGAACAAAAGGGCATGGAGGAACTTCCGTAATAACAGAACACCAGAAAGTAGAGAGAGATACCAGAGAACCAGGAACGAGTATGTCAGTGTGAGAAGAGCAGCTGAGAAAAGGTATGAAAATGATATAGCTAATAAAGCCAAGACTGAACCAAAGCTACTACACAGTCACATCAGGAGGAAGACAACAGTGAAGGAACAGGTGATTAAACTTAGGGTGGGCGAGGACAGGTACACAGAGAATGACAAAGAGGTGTGTGAAGAACTCAACAAAAGGTTCCAGGAGGTCTTTACAATAGAACAGGGAGATATCACGGCGCTGGGAGAGGTGGCAGCAAACCAGGTGACCTTGGATAGGTTCGAAATTACAAGAGATGAGGTCAAAAAGCACCTATTGGAGCTGGATGTGAGAAAAGCTGTTGGGCCGGATGGAATCTCGCCATGGGTATTGAAAGAGTGTGCAGGAGCACTTTGCTTACCACTCTCCATAGTGTATAGTAAGTCACTGGAAACGGGGGACCTACCAGAAATATGGAAGACTGCTAATGTAGTACCAATATACAAAAAGGGTGACAGACAAGAGGCACTGAACTACAGGCCAGTGTCCTTAACTTGTATACCATGCAAGGTGATGGAGAAGATTGTGAGAAAAAACCTAGTAACACATCTGGAGAGAAGAGACTTCGTGACAACCCATCAACATGGGTTCAGGGAGGGTAAATCTTGCCTTACAGGCTTGATAGAATTCTACGATCAGGTGACAAGAATTAAGCAAGAAAGAGAAGGGTGGGCGGACTGCATTTTTTTGGACTGTCGGAAAGCCTTTGACACAGTACCCCATAAAAGGTTGATGCATAAGCTGGAGAAACAGGCAGGAGTAACAGGTAGGGCGCTCCAGTGGATAAGGGAGTACCTAAGCAATAGGAAGCAGAGAGTTACAGTGAGGGGTGAGACCTCAGACTGGCGTGAAGTCACCAGTGGAGTCCCACAGGGCTCTGTACTTGGACCTATCCTGTTTCTGATATACGTAAATGATCTCCCAGAGGGTATAGACTCATTCCTCTCAATGTTTGCTGACGACGCCAAAATTATGAGAAGGATTAAGACAGAGGAGGACAGCTTGAGACTTCAAGAAGACCTGGACAAGCTGCAGGAATGGTCGAACAAATGGCTGTTAGAGTTTAACCCAAGCAAATGTAATGTAATGAAGATAGGGGTAGGAAGCAGGAGACCAGATACAAGGTATCATTTGGGAGATGAAATACTTCAAGAGTCAGAGAGAGAGAAAGACCTGGGGGTTGATATCACGCCAGACCTGTCCCCTGAAGCTCATATCAAGAGGATAACATCAGCAGCATATGCCAGGTTGGCTAACATAAGAACGGCCTTTAGAAACTTGTGTAAGGAATCTTTCAGAACATTATATACCACATATGTCAGACCAATCCTGGAGTATGCGGCTCCAGCATGGAGTCCCTATCTAGTCAAGCATAAGACTAAACTGGAAAAGGTTCAAAGGTTTGCCACCAGACTAGTACCCGAGCTGAGAGGTATGAGCTACGAGGAGCGACTGCAGGAATTAAACCTCACTTCGTTGGAAGACAGAAGAGTTAGGGGGGACATGATCACCACATTCAAGATTCTCAGGGGAATCGACAGGGTTGATAAAGACAGGCTGTTTAACACAAGGGGCACACGCACTAGGGACACAGGTGGAAACTGAGTGCCCAAATGAGCCACAGAGATATTAGAAAGAACTTTTTTAGTGTCAGAGTGGTTGACAAATGGAATGCATTAGGAAGCGATGTGGTGGAGGCTGACTCCATACACAGTTTCAAGTGTAGATATGATAGAGCCCATTAGGCTCAGGAAACTGTACACCTGTTGATTGACGGTTGAGAGGCGGGACCAAAGAGCCAGAGCTCAACCCCCGCAAGCACAACTAGGTGAGTACAACACACACACACACACACACACACACACACACACACACACACACACTGGCCAAGGAGACTGCCAAAATATGAATACCATCAGCAGCAGTTGGTGTTCCCTGGCAGGTCACCCATCCAAGTACTAACCAAAGTCAACGTTGCTTAACTTGGAAGATGGGGTGAGAAGCAGTGTTCTCAATGTGGTAGGTAGTATGGCCGTTGCTATTGCATACAAGTGGTAACCAATCACACGTCAGTGAGGAGTGAGTCAAGATAATGGTATCTGAAGCGGAGGATAATCACACATGCCACCCAATTCTCCATTGATGATAGTGCTTATAGCGACTATTTATTCAAATCAACATCAAATGGACTGTTGCTCCAAAATGGAAATGTTCGGATGCCATTGATCTCGCGCAAATTGCATACAAATGTCACCCACTTACCGGTAACTAAAGAACCAAATCAAACCTCTTCAAAGCATAATTGACTAAACTCGAATTACCTTGGATATGCTCTCTTAGGCTTCATTTAGTCAATACATGTAACATCATTGAGTCGGGGGACAGGCAGTTTATATATACACTTGTTAGGCTTATAACTCCCCAAGGTGACTAGTGACTAATCTTCACTCACTCACAAGTATGCAAGTAGCTTACTATCTCCTAGATAACTATTTAGTGCTAGGTGAATAGAGGCATTAGGTGAAAGGATGTTGGATATGCTCTCTTAGGCTTCATATAGTCAATACATCTTTAAGTCGGGGGACAGGCAATTTATGAATACACATGTTAGGCTTAGAACACCTACCCTCAAGGTCCAACTAGTGACTAACCCTCACTCACTCACCAGGATGCAAGTAGCTTACTAATATCCTAGATACCTATTTACTGCTAGGTGAATAGAGGCATTAGGTGAAATGAATGAAAGGACACGCTACCAATAATTACACCACTGCCCGACCGGGATTCGAACCCTGAATCGAATCGATTGTGAGTCGAGAAGGATCAAGTCATTCATGTTACAATCCATTTAAATTTATTAAAATTAATACTCCATTTAAATCCTACATTTAAATCCTACATTTAACTAGGAGTTAACTTTAATTGGTTTAATTTATTAATTAAATAATTGAATTGTAATTTAATTATACCCTCCCTCTCTCTCCCTCCCTCCCTTCCGTATACGTATTCACAGATCGTATCACAGATACGAACACAGATTCACAGATATCCATTGATACATGGATATCCATATACGGATATATACATGGATGTATATATCCATGTCCGTGTATCTTAAGGTTTTCTTTACCTTATTATGTTTAGTGTTATCCACGGGGAATCCATAGGGTTCTGGGTCCAGGAAGCCATTTGTGTCCCCTCAAATTGCCTCCCTTATCCTCACCCACCTAGGTTCGAATCCCGTATCACACGGATCGCACGGAAATGCGGAAATGTATCCGTGTGATCAATCCGTGTGACTATATGTTATTGTCTGTGATACACGGACATGTATCCAAGGATACACGGACACGTGTATCCATGGGGTCTGGGTCCAGGAAGCCATTTGTGTCCCCTCAAATTGCTCCCTTCTCCACTGAAATCCAGGTGAATTGAAAGACCTGCCCGAGGTCAATGGATCCAGGTATCCGTCCGTGGGCCCCGGACTTTAACCTTTCCCCACATTCCAATGGGTCAGTCAATCAATTTGGCTATCCAGAGAATCTATCGAAACTGATGCTCCTACAGGAGAGGACATCACAGAAATCTATCTGTGCCCTGTAGTTGCAACCGTTGCGAGACTCGAACGCAGGTCTATCGGATTAAGAACATGTTCCATCCGACTAGGCCACGCTGGAGTTGCCTTCTGAATCAAATTGGCACCTGTATTTATACTCGGAGCAAGCAGGGTAGTAGTGTCTATTTTTAAACAATTGCAATGATTGACATATGAAGTTGAGAGTTTGTGTTGACATTTAGAAATACATGGCAGCGTTATTCGATGAGGTTGCAGTCCAGTTAAGCAGTGTCATGAATGAATATAGGAGAATTTAGGCTAACTGACTGTGTAGTTAATAGTGTGTATTAATTAATATTTAGTGTTGTGTGTCCAAATGAAGGGAACGGTGGCTGGGTACAATATAACGTTATCGCGCCATTTTCTCTGTTTGCCGGGAAGGGGGGGGGGGTAACGTTGAGGGTTGTAGGGATATCTGGAACATTTTAGTTAATTCTAATGAAACACACATTGATTTGTGTGATTTGAACGAACAATGGACTATATCGTCGTATTTCCCACGTTTTTTAATATTTTTTGGGACCCATCACCGCTCTCAGTAATTGACATATTTTCGGTTTAAAAAGTCGTAATTTCAAACTGCGAATACGTGCAGAGAGCCAGA
>WNGS01138073.1:0-12135 GCA_020271785.1 Procambarus virginalis
AACTGCAATAAAAAAAACTACGTTATGAAACATTTAAGGTTGCCACAAGGTTTCACTTTTTTTTTAGCCAACGTTTCGTGCAATACGTTTCAGAAACTAATTTACATCCACACAAAATTACGCATCTAATGCATAAACAAACGTTGCCAATACTTTCCATTTCCCACACTCTCCAGATACGTTGTGGCAACCTAAAATTGTTTGCTGGGTATTTCTTTACTTCATCCCATTCTCTACAATATGCAGATACGTTTTATAGTGGCTTAACGTATATATCAAGACAGCCACACGCACCTGCAACTCCCTCCTTCCCCCCACTTCTGCACACCTGGTCGACCTGCCAACTGCTGCTCCCAGCCAAACTAGCGACTTGCGGCCTTCCTGCGTTCTCATTGGCCGCTACCCAACACACCACTTCCGCTCCACGCCAATCACATTCCACGCCAGTCATTGTTGGAGTCCCTTGCAGTTCTGCCAGCCAGAATATATCTCGTGCTCCTGCTGTGAACACCTAATTTGACCCACCTCATGTGATCAAAATAGAGGTTGATTGCTTGCGCATATATTCCCAGCACCATTTATCTTTGTTAACGTAACCAGTTCCCCCCTTTTCAATTTGTTATATCTTTTTATGTGTTTTACTTTTACATTATTATAAATGCCAAGAAATTGTCTTTATTTTACTTTGTTTTCTAGATTAAGTAAAGTGCATTTTTTATATTTTGTGTTTTCGTGTATCTTACCTTACCACAGATTATCAGACAAGCAGTCACTCTTTTTTTTTCCTTTTTTTTCTATAACTTACTTGTATGTGGCGCAGCATTGACACCTGCTATTTGGAAGACTGCCGACCACCATTTCCAACACGTTACCATCACATATAATTGTGGGCCTGTCCGGGAGCTTCACTCAGGTATTGGTAATTGTGGTAAGCGTACTTGGCTTTCATTTCCCTTGCTTTCATTATTTACATTAATCATTTTTTATTTCTATGGTGCTGTGTATATTGTGCATTACGGGAATAGCATATGGTGAGTGTGAGACAACTTTGGATTACGTGGTGACTGTAGGCCGCAGTCATACTCTTAATTGGTCGTCTCCCCCTTCCGTGTTATCACCCGTGTTTAACATCTTTTGTCCCCAGATATTTCTCACATTTTTGACAGATTATCACATAGGTACCCTGGTACTGTGGTCTGTCTCCGGGTCAATAGCACCTAAGTCCTGCAATCCGACTCTAGGAGGAAAAAGAGGGCTTTAGATCCTCTAGCACGAACTATTATTGGCGAATTGGGACCTCGCCGATAGTTCTCGTCACCAGTTGACACTCGCACCCCTACTCGTCGGTCAGACTGATGGTATTTACCCAGGTAGGGAATTAGCGTTCTTTCTTTTGAGCACAAAGTTCGCTAATTCTGTAAATACCATATTCAATTTCAGTGGGTACCATTGCTTATGTTCTATAGTGACTTGGCAAGGTATGACTACATTTTTTGGACTACCTCATTTATTTTGAAGCCATTTAGTGTTTCACTTGTCTTTTAAACTCAGTTTCCACTAATTTGTAGGATTTTCTTGCCTTTATCCTCCCACAGTGAGTACCAGGTACAAGATTTCCTGCGACCTTATTCATTTACCATCTTGAATTAACTTTAATTATTAATAATTCCCCACAGGATAGGTATCAGTTGCCACGTTTCCTGTTTCTGACATTCACCATATTCTCACTGTATATTCGTGTCTCCTTTATTTTGCTATATTTTCACAATGTTTCGCCTACAGGCTTTCAAGGCAAATCCAGAAGGTGAAATAGACAAATTGCGACATGCTAGAAGGGTCGAATTGATAACTCTTGCACACGAGTATCAATTGGAAGTTCCACCTGGCGCCAACAAATATACCGTAAATAATATGATTTTAGATTATCTTTTGGATGCCGGGAAGATAGATTCTGATACTCATGAACAATACACTATTTCAGATAAACATGACTTGACAGCAATAAAATTCAAGTTAGAACTTGCTAAGATCGAGCGAGAGCAACAACAGGAAGCAGCTGCAATCAGAGAGCGTGAAGCTGACATCAGAAAGGAAGAACAAGAACGTGAAGCTGCCCTCAGAAAGGAAGAACAAGAGAGCATGAAGCTAACACCAGAAAGGAAGAACAAGAAAGAGAAATCCGCCTCAAGGAGCGTGAGGCAGCCCTGGCCAAGGAAGCAGCTGCCATCCGGAAAGAAGAAAGTGAACGTGAATTGGCCTTATACAAACAGCGACTCGAGATGCAACGTGAACACGACAAACGGCAGGCAGAAGCAATGCTAGAATGTCGTAACCGAGAACTCGCGAGGGACGCTGCACACCAAGCTCAACTCCAACAAGCGGCAGCTAGTCTTCCTCCCAGTTTCAATGTCTCCCATGCAAGTAAGTTAATGCCCCCGTTCATCGAAACGGAGGTTGATGTGTTTTTTACCACTTTTGAGACCCTTGCTGATCAACTTAATTGGCCTGACGACCAATGGGCTACCCTTCTCCGAGTACATTTAACAGGTAGAGCAGCAGTCACACTCAGCACTTTGGCATCAGAAAACGACTACACCACCCTGAAACAAGCTGTGTTGGACGCCTACCTTCTCTCCACCGAAAGCTATCGACGAAAGTTTCGTGACTACGTCAAGGCAAGTACCACCACCTTCTTAGAATTTGCTAACACCAAACGAAGATATTTCATGAAATGGCTGGAGGCAGCACATGTCTCTACTTTTTCAGAGCTTGTCAACCTCATACTGGTTGAAGAATTTTTGAGACGTGTACCTCCTCCTGTCCGCCTATACTTAGCAGACAAGGAAGAGACGGATTTGGTGAAGTGCGCGAAGTCAGCTGACACTTACAGCCTCATCCACCGGCTGACTCCAGAACCTACCAGCAAGAAGTCTTGGTACAGTTACGAGAAAGCGAGCCCAGATCAAGGTACCTCTCAACTGTACTGCAGGTATTGTCGACTATATGGACACACCATTGACAAATGTGGTAAGTCCCAATCTAAAGGTAACATCGAACCTCCTAAGTCTAAACCTACTCACCCTAAGTCCGGTAAGCCTGTAATGAATGTTGGTGTTCATGCTAATGATCTCTCTCTCTTTACCAAGCATCTATATCCAGGAACTATCTCTACCCACGGTTCAGATTCAGAGGGACGTTTTGGACTTAAGATCCTGCGGGACACAGCGGCTCTACAATCGATCGTCTTGAAATCAGCTGTGCCCAACGTCGCCTACACAGGAGAGACTGTGTTCATCACTGACCTTACTGCTACAACTCCTTATCCACTTGCCAGAGTTTACCTAGATTGTCCCTTCGTGACCGGTGAAGTCCAAGTCGCCGTCAGGGAAAAGCCTTTTCCCATGCCTGGAGTGCAACTTCTCCTGGGCAACGACTTGGCAGAAGACCAACAACCAAACAACCTGATCGTCAAGGACATATCCGAGGTAAGCAACTCTGTGTTGGATAACCCGATTTTTGAACATGTTCCAGCAAAGGTTCAAGAGAGTGATGAAGGTTCTCCTCCTGTTATGGTGACCACCCGTGCTCAAGCTGCACGACCACAGCCAGCTGACTCTACTGCTACCGCTGTCCCTCAGGACCCTTCGAAACTACCCCCTAACCTGACCGCTGTGGAGTTCCGTAAGTTACAGAGAGATGATCTTACCTTGACACCATTATTCTTTCAGGCTGAAACCCAATCCGACAGTGTTCCTGGGTTCTTTATGGAGAACGAAATACTCTATCGCAGGTATAGACCCAGTAAACTGAAGGACGAGGACGATTGGGCAGACGTTGAACAACTAGTGATTCCTACCAGCCTGCGGCCCACGATTCTACACCTGGCCCACGGCGCTTTGTCACACTACGGGTTCAACAAGACTTACCATGGAATTCGACAAGACTACTACTGGCCAGGTATGGTAAACGACGTCAAGAATCATGTCAAATTATGCCACGTGTGTCAGTTAGCCGGGAAACCGAACGTTTCCATTCCCAGAGCACCACTGATACCCATCCAGGTGCCTGAGGAACCGTTCCACAAGCTTATTATCGACTGTGTTGGTCCTTTGCCTCGGACCAGTGCAGGCAACGCATATATCTTAACCATCCTGTGTCCTACCACCAGATTTCCGATAGCAGTTCCAGTGAAAAATATTACGGCTGCTACAGTGGTGAAGAATCTACTGAAAATCTTCACCCAGTATGGATTTCCGAGGGAGATTCAGAGCGACTGTGGCACCAACTTCACCAGTGATCTCTTCAAACGGACTCTGGAGGAGTTCAACATCAAACAGGTACTGTCCAGCCCCTATCATCCTGCTTCACAGGGTTCTCTCGAGCGTAGTCATCAAACCATCAAGGCACTCTTAAAAAAGTTTTGTAATGAGACCTCAAAGGATTGGGATAGGCAAATTGATCTCATCATGTGTATTTTCAGAAGTCTTCCCAACGAGTCACTAGGAGTATCTCCTTATGAGATGCTCTACGGACGTAAGTGCCGTACACCTCTCAAGGCTTTCAAGGATTCTCTACGTGATGCCACCTTCAGTGAGCATCAGAATGTGCCCCAGTATCTTCAAAATCTCCGACACATTCTAGAGAGGGTCCATTCCTTTGCCAGCAACAACCTACAGAAAGCCCAGGAGAGGATGAAGACTCGTTACGACCAGCACTGTAAAGTAAGGAAGTTTAAACCAGGAGACTTAGTGCTTGCCTATTTCCCTATCCCAGGTTCTCCTTTACAGAACAGGTTCTCAGGACCCTACCGTGTTAAGGAGTGCCGGAACAACTTCAACTACGTTCTCGAGACCCCCGATAGGCGGCGGAAGACCCAGCTGTGCCACATCAATTTACTCAAGCCCTACCATGGGGTTCCTCCCACTGTGTTAACCAATTTCACCTCATTTACAGGTCCATACAGCCACAGTGAGACCTTCCCTGCTTCTCCTTCCGAAAGCACTGACACTGAGACAGCGCTTTCTAATTCGGAAATCCTTACTGACCTTCACAATCATTTTCAGGACGATAATAGTGCTTCACTCATCAAACTCATCAGAGAACATCAGGAGTTGTTTCGAGATGATCCCCAAGAGTGTACTGTGACTCAGCACGACATCCAACTGCTACCTGACACCCAGCCGATTCGCCAACCGTTCTACCGAATCAGCCCTAGCAAAACGGAAGTCATGCGGGCTGAGGTACAGTATCTCTTGGACCATGGACTGGCTACCCCCTGTGAGTCCCCCTGGGCCTCACCATGCATCCTGGTACCCAAACCTCACGGCAAAATCCGTCTGTGCACGGATTATAGGAAGTTGAACCAGGTCACAGTGAAGGACGCCTACCCAATACCCAGGATAGACGACATATTGGATGCCATTGGTAATGCCCGCTACCTGTCTCAGGTAGACTTACTCAAGGGCTACTACCAGGTGAGTTTAACGGAGCGAGCTAAGGTACTGTCCGCCTTTATAACCCCGTTCGGGCTTTTCAGGTACAATCGCCTTCCCTTTGGACTCTGCAATGCCCCAGCCACCTTTCAGAGAGCTGTCAACCGCGTCATCCAGGGCTTGGACAACACCTACGCCTATTTGGATGACATCGTGGTAGCATCCAACACCTGGAGCGAACACCTGCTCCAGCTACAACGATTGTTCTACAAGCTCCTGAAAGCCGGCCTCACCATCAATCTGGGCAAGTCCACCTTCGCGAAAGGTAAAGTGCGGTACCTGGGTCATGTTATAGGGAGTGGCAGCCTGGCTCCGTTAAATATTCACATTCAAGCAATCCAACAGTATCCACAGCCTACTACCAGGAAGCAGCTCCTGCGCTTCCTTGGTCTTGCTTCCTATTACCGTAGGTTTGTGAAGAATTTTAGCACTGTTGCAACCCCATTAATCACCTTAACCAGTCCCAAGCAACGGTATAATTGGACCAGAGAGCAAACCGTTGCATTCGAACAACTCAAATTCCTCCTCTG
Organism: Procambarus virginalis; assembly: GCA_020271785.1. Taxonomy (NCBI): domain Eukaryota; kingdom Metazoa; phylum Arthropoda; class Malacostraca; order Decapoda; family Cambaridae; genus Procambarus; species Procambarus virginalis. Next base: position 6,023 of record WNGS01138073.1, read on the forward strand.
TTCTAATCCTATTCTCGCCTCACCAGATATCAAGAAGCCTTTCATCCTCCATGTCGACGCCAGTGGTACCGGCATCGGAAGTGTCTTAATGCAGCAGCGAGGCGAGGAGGTTCTACCTGTCAGCTACTACAGTTGCAAGTTGAAGCCTCATCAGAAAAACTACAGTACTATAGAGAAGGAACTCCTCTCCATCGTCCTGAGCTTACAACACTTTGCACCATATCTGCACGGTGCTAGGTCCACTACCATCTATTCGGACCACAACCCTCTGAGATTCCTACATCAAGCCCAATTTAATAACCAACGTCTGCTGCGATGGGCTTTATATCTTCAAGGCTTCAATTTAAAGATCTGCTACATCAAGGGGCCTGATAACATCATCGCTGACGCCCTCTCCAGAGTGCATGAGGTAGAGGCAGCTCCACCTCCCACTCTACCTCCCGTGAACGTGACTCAACCGGAACAGCAGGCTTCGGGGGAGAGTTGTGACGATAATCTCTTATCAGAGATTTAGCCTGCTATTTCCTTACTTCATCACGTTCTCAACAATATGCAAGATACGTTTTGTAGTGGCTTAACGTATATATCAAGACAGCCACACGCACCTGCAACTCCCTCCTCCCCCCTCTCCAGCACCTGCTGCACACCTGGTCGACTTGCCAACTGCTGCTCCCAGCAAACTAGCGACTTGCGGCCGTCCTGCGTTCTCATTGGCCGCCAACCAACACACCACTCCCGTTCCACGCCAATCACATCATCGCCAGTCATTGTTGGAGTCCCTTGCAGTTCTGCCAGCCAGAATATATCTCGTGCTCCTGCTGTGAACACCTAATTTGACCCACCTCGTGTGATCAAATAAGAGGTTTATAGCTAGCGCATATATTCCCAGCACCATTTAACTTTGTTAACGTAACCAGTTCCCCCCTTTTCAATTTGTTATATATTTTATGTATTTTTCTTTTACATTATTTTAAATGCCAAGGTATCGTCTTTATTTTATTTTGTTTTCTAGATTAAGTAAAGTACTTTTTTATATTTTGTGTTTTCGTGTATCTTGCCTTACCACAGATTATCAGACAAGCAGTCACTCTTTTTTTTTCCTTTTTTTATATAAATTAAATGTATGTGGCCCAGCATTGACACCTGCTATTTGGAAGACTGCCGACCACCATTTCCAACACGTTACCGTCACACATGAAACCAAGATTTATAAATATATGACTGCGCACAATACCTCGAGATATCTGCCCATATTGCCTGATATCATAAAGGCGTATAACACAACACCCCACCGAGGGTTAGGTGGTCGGACTCCAGTTGATGTTCATGCTTTATCTCGTCCACAAGATATAAAGAAACAGTTCAATCTCATGTATAAAAGTAAGGACAAACCTAAAGCTGGTGTTAGTTCTCTACTAGCTGTCGGGGACACAGTTCGCATTACTCTCTCCAACAGAATTTCGACATTCAAGAAAGGCTTTGCTAGACAAAACACGGAAGAAATTTTTAGAATTATTCGTATAGATAAAAGCCAGCCTATCCCATTATATTTTTTACAAGATTTGAATAACAAGCCTATTGACAGGGGGTTTTATAAGGAAAAATTAACCCTAACCCATTTACCAGCTGTATTTAATATTGAAAAGTACTACGTAAACGTACATTGCCCAATAATAAATTACAGTATAAAGTAAGGTACGAAGGCTACGACTCTTCATTTGATCAGTGGATTGATGCTGATGATTTGTTGAAGATATGAAGAAGCCATTAGTATACAAGTACAGAGAGTTGGTGACCTTGCTGAGCAAACTTAATTCCTCAGCCAGGAAAAAATTGATTGCTCAGTTTAAAAAACCACATATTCATTGCTTGTCAGAGATTTTCAAAATTTTCTGAAAAATAGGCTTCCGGTTAAAAAGAAAGTTATAGTTAAATTGAAGAAATACAGAGACACCTTGCATTCGCTGGCTTGTAAGAAACCCTCAATTTCGAACAAAAAGCGCATTTTATTGACTCGCAAAGGAGGTAGTATCCTCGGTATATTATTACCCATAGCTGCTAGTCTAATTTCCAGGCTATTTAATAAATAAAAAATGAAAGAATACTATCTAGTACCTCGTAAATCCATCGATGAGGGACCTGCAAAAGTACCAGTAGTAAAGAAAGCAGAAGTAGCGCCATCACTAGCTCCAACACTACCAGCAGCAACTACTCCAGTAGCACCAGTTTCAGTACGAGCTAATCCTTCAATAGTACATTTGGTACATTTAAAATTGAAAGCTAAAGATCACGATTATGCTACTTCGCTGTTGAATTATTTTGATGAAAGCAAGATGGTGCAATGGGACGTCAATGGGAATCTGCAAATGCCAGTGACTGGAATAAACATAATTGATGATATTTTAACTAAAATGACGATTCACCGCTCTGTATTCCCACGAGAAAAATTACCGCTAGTTAAATTATTCATCTCTTTAACCTCCACTCCACGAGAAATGTTTAGGAATACAGAATCTCGTAAAGAAGTATTTAATGATGACGTGGTACTAAGAAGAAAACGGGTGTATGCTCCTACTACAGCTGCTGGAGGAACTAAACGCCCTAAAGTTGGCGGAGGAGCACCATGGTTAGCTTACTAAAGGTGAGTGTATAAATAGATGTGCTGTTGTGTTTTTAGTTTATTTATTCATAGTCCAGCAATGGATTCCCACGTTATTTACGCCACAAGTGTTTCTAATACAGATTTATTTCCTAATAATGAACCTAGTGCTTTGAAAACAGACTGTATAATCAACTCGTGCTGGATTCTAGACGTTCCTACGAAATGTGTCTCCAGAATATATTATTACCTTCGTCATATTACATAATAAGATCGGATGATCTGGAAAGTTATATCCGAGTAAGAATTATGTACCTAGATGCTAAAGGAATTAGTTACAAACATTCTAAATTCCTACCGAAAACTAATATTTTAGCTGGTGGCATAAAGGAAATTATATACGCCATCAATAATGAAATTACCCATATATTTTCACAGAACGATTTGAGTTTTGTGTCTGATGGCTATAAGACGCATTTCCCTAGAATATGCAGATGCATATATTAAATATGGATCAATTTCCAATAGGTAAAGTTCAATACCGCTAGCAGCGATGAGAATGTATTGTATTATGACGATAAACGAGCCATATGCAGGATTTCCCTATCTTTTGGGGCGAGCATCGGCAAAGTTTTGGGAACTGATCAGCATAAACATTATGATATATACGTACACAAGAATTATTTGGATGAAACACACATATCCGACACATGTCCCTACCCTCCCAACCCAGGGGCATGATGGATTACTTGTGTGTTTATTGTGATAAAATCGCACCCACGATGTACGGGAATTTATTAGTGAATATATTAGACGTAGTGTCTTTGCAGGGTGGTGAAAGCACGAATAGGAAACTATATAAACTCTAAATACAAATGTACTGGATAGTATAAGTATTGCAGTAACAGATCCTAATGGGACTCCTATTTATTTTGATAAACGAGGAAGCACAACAGCTGTTTTACATATACGACCCCGAATTGGGTCTATATAATAAGGACATTACAGTTCCGAGCCTCATTACTCATCTGCAAGCTACAAAATGCGCGTCAATTTCATCCCTCCGTCTGTAGACGAAATATTATTCTTAATCAGTCCACCTGCCTCATATAAAGGAGGTGGGCTGAGTGATATTAGAATATTCAATAGGAGTCATATAAGAGGAGGTGGAATATTCAGTTTCCTCACTGGTTTAGCCCGTAAAGCAGCCCCATTTTAATGAGAACACTTGCTCCTGCCGTCTTAAGTATGGGGCAGAATGTATTGCAAGACATGCAAACAGGCGAACATTCCTTTAAAAAGTCAATGAAGAAGCATGGGATCGAATCATTGAAGGGAGTAGGACGTCAGATTTTAGGTGGTGGTAAAAGGCGGAAAAAGTCTAAGAGAAAGGCTAAGGCCACCAAATTAGCACTTATTCGCAGTTTCACAAAACAGAATAAGAAGAATAAGAGATATAATGACGTGTTTGCGTAAATTGCAATTCATTCCTTTCATAGCATCCAGCATGAATACTACTACCACACTAGGAGCGGGGCTACAATCCCCTTTGGAAAGTTACACAGTGGCTGTAACAGATGGATTTCCCAAACTTAATTCAGCACGTATGATCGAGTCCACTATAGCCAGCAGGAAAAATATTGATATTTTACCTGTTAATTTAGGAATTAATAAATTTAAGGACTCGTATATAGAATTTAGAATCCCTGGCATTCCTGGTCATTTCCTGGATATGTCATCCCTAGCCTTAGAAGTGGGGATAGAATTAACAGAAGCTGACGCCGCAATAGATTCGGGCAAAAAAGTGACTGTAGCCAATGGATTATCACAAACTCTTTTTAAAACAGTAGTGGTATATTTCAACGAACAAGTAGTTGAAAGTAATTCTTTACTTTCTTATTGGGCGTATATAAAGCTGCTAACGACTCTTTCCAAATGTAAAATAGATCGTTTTAAGCATCTAGCGCATTTTTATAAAGAAGAGGCGCTAACGATACCTAATAAAATTGATACGCAGTATTTTGCTACGACCACGATAGATCAGGATGAGAAAATGGCTAATATGAAAGAACAGGGCATTTATACGTGCTTTAAGTTACTACTGGATATTGCATCTATTAGCGAATATTTACTGGATAACGTAGATGTAAGAATACGTTTGGAGTTAAATAGTGATAAATGGGTTATTGGCAGTGATACAGCAACTGCTAATTATAAATATAATATAAATATGGCCCGCTTATGGATCGATAGATTAACCCCATTCCCTTCTGGGCTACTAGCTATTAATAGAGCACTCGCCCAAAATAATGGAGCAGTAACGTATATATTTGATAAAACCCTATTTAAAACCTATATTCTAGGGCAGGGCCAAAAATCATTAACTATGGACCAACCCTGGGGTGGAGTGATCCCTGAGAATTATACATGGCCATTATTGATATGGAAGCCATTTCTGGAGATTATACCTTAAACCCATTATATTTCAACAATTCCGCCTTGAGCAACGTATATATCTCAGTGAACGGCACGAGTTTATTTAATATCGCGTGTGATTTCCCCATAAATGTTCGAAATTATATTATACGGTCCTGAATGCTGTAGGATTTAATGTAGATAATATTTTGTCCTACGAATCGTTCGTTAAAGGTCAAACTCTGCTGGTCTTTAATTTATTACCAGAAGAAATAAAGGGTACAGTTTCCTTGGAAGCGACAGGGAATTTAGAATTACATTGGAATTCAATACAGCCATAGTGGGAAATAAAGTTATACTGCTGTTTGGCCCTACTACTGGGGTTATGAAAATTAATGCTGACCGACGTATTATTTGTGAAACGAGAGCCTAAGAAACATGAATTGTTTAGAAATAAACAATGGGTTGAAAATATATATTTAGGGGAAGAAGCCATATATATCGGATGTTATTTAGCGAACGATGTACGGAGAATCTTTAAGAAATTAAATAAAGAGCCAGTGGTATTTATTTGAAATACTTTAGATGAGAAATCCCCTGCAACGATGATGGGTCATTGGATGACTGTATATGTACACAATAAACCTTCAGGAGCCATTATCGCCCTGTTGGACAGTTTTGGGGTGAAGATGGAATTCCATTCACGTTATTTACAAGAATTCCTCTCTTATTTTGAAGATTATAGAGTATACATGTTCACACAACGCATACAGAGTATGGACTCCTATTATTGTGGAGCCTATGCCATGTTTTTCGTCTATCAATTATGTCGCCTGAACTTGAGAGCTGCACTGCATAAATTTGAAACTTTATTTGAATATGGGGAATATGATATGAACGATAGGAAGATAATTCAATTTGCATATTCTAATTTTGCAATGCCTAACTGCAAAAGACATTTTGCATTGATGGACAGGATAAATGTCTATCGCTGTGTGATGAATCCTCATATTACTGAGCTGTAAGTATATTTCTGATTTTGCCATATATTGTCTTTCATATTATTGCTGATTTATTATTATTATTATTATTATGTGTT
>WNGS01138081.1:0-10957 GCA_020271785.1 Procambarus virginalis
CAATAGGCCTTCTGCAGTTACAGATCTATTCTTCCCCTATACCCATTGTTTCGTGTTCTGTGTTTGTTCTCACCTCACCCCAAACCATTGTAACATGTCACCTCACCCAAATGCAGGTATTAAACTCTGTTCAGTTATAGTTGTTCTGTGTGTGTGTACCTAAAGTCTTTGAAATGTAATAAGTTTTACGAAACGCGCTCAAGTGTCGCGTCAGACTAAGAAATAAAGAATGAATTTTGGAGAATTGATTTTTAATTTACCATCATCAGTAAAAACAAACATAAGGAAAATTGAGAAAATTATATTATATATATATATAATATTATATATATATCATATTTATATAACATATATATATATATATATATATATATATATAATTATTTCTATTAACCATCTTCGTTACCTATCTTTGTTATTAACCATCTTTGTAACCTATATGTAACTCCTTTTTTGTAACAAAGTTCAAATAAAGCAAATATATATGTGTACATACAAAAGAATGGGGGTGGTAGGAGAAGAAAATATTAGTGTTCAGTGAGAAACCACAAGGTCTTCTCTGAATACGTTTTATTTTCTTCTCCGAGGCTATGGGTCCCCACATTGGCACCAGAGGTGGTACCCTCACAAACTTTTATATATATATATATATATATATATATATATATATATATATATATATATATATATATATATATATATATATAATAATATATATTAGACTACATTAACATAATATATAATATATTATATATTATGTTAATGTAGTATACGTGGATTTTGCTAAAACCTTTGATAAGGTACTACATGAAATACTTCCAAAAAATTGCAGGCACATGGAACAAATGGGTGGGTGGGTGTCCCACCCATAAAGTGAGTGTCATAGGGGCCCCAGCACACTGGTTTGCTAAAGGGCCCTTAATGCTGTTGAGACCTTATGGGCCCTTGGACCCATTATGTTAAGACATAGTGCTGTTTTGGGCCACACACTTTTTGCATATTTCTGATCTTGGTACATACTTTGGTCGAGAGACTTCCCTAACACACCTTTGCTACACTCATCCCATCCATACCATTCGCCTTGCTCTTACCTTCCTCTAAGAATTTGCTCTACATCGCCTCTCTTTTGCCTTAATGCTCGTGCCTCCCTTGCTCCCTTACGGGCTCACCATAGCCAGTACTACTTGGAGCTTTTTGTTTTGAGTAGCTGAATCTAAAACAACAACAATCTTGCTCCCATCTCAATCAATTTTATAATGGTCCAGGATGGACCGAAACATGGTCATCTCCTCATTTTCTGGTGTGTGGTTTATTCTTCATAAGAATAAAGGTAACTTCATAAGGCTGCTTATGGGCCTATACGAGGCAGATTCTATTTATAACCACCCAATCCCACTCGTATACATTTCCAACCCATGCTTGAAACAATTCAGGGACCCCACCTCCGCCACGTTACGCGGTATTCATGTCTTCAGCCACGTTATTGTAACTCTGCATCTAATAATTACCTAGGTGTTATTACACAATGAGAGCTACACTCATGGTGTCCCGTCTTCCCAGCACTCTTTGTCATATAACGCTTTGAAATTACAGGTCTTGACAGTTTTAGCCTCCACCACTTTCTCCCCTAACATGTTCCAACCGTCTTCCACCTCTTATTTGCCAAAGTGAATTTTCTTATATTTCTTCAGCAGCTTTGTTTAGTTGGTTTCAGTAAATGACCTCTTGTTCTTGAAGTTCTAGGTCTCAGGAATTCGTCCCTATCAATTTTATCGGTTCCAGATACTATTTTTACGTAATGATCATATTGCCTCTTTTTATTCCATCATCTAGTTTTGGCATATATAATGCCTCTAACTTCTCGTAGCTCTTGATCTTCAGTTCTGGGAACAACTTAGTGGCATGTCTTTGTATCATTTCAAGTTTGTACATGTACTTCTTAAGATATGGGCACCATACAACTGCTGCATACTCTAGCTTTGGTTTAATAAAATCATGAACAATTTATTTAGTATTTATCCATGAATGTATTTAAAAGCAATTCTAAAGTTCAAAAGTGTAGCACAACCTCCTGGCACAATGAGCTTTATGTGGTCCTCACGTGACAGTTTTCTATCTAGAACCACCCATACATGTCTTTCTTTATCAGAATTCTTTATAGAATTTTCACATAATTTATTGGTTGCATGGGGTTTATGTTCTCCTATTCCACATTCCATAACATGGCATTTATTCACATTAAATTCCATTAGCCAAGTGGTGCTCCATATGCTTATTTTGTCTTCCCTATTATCTAACCATCATCATCAAACATGTTCATATAATTATGTATTCTATCTGTTAGATAGTTTATCTAGACAATGAACATTATCGGTGCCAGAACTAAACCCTGTGGTACTCCACTCGTGACATTTCTCCAGTCCGATACATTGCCTCTGATTACTGCCCTCATTTTTCTATCAGTTTGAATTTTTTTAATCCATGTTAGAAGCTTACCTGTCACCCCTCCAATATGTTCCAGTTTCCAGAATAAACTCTTATGTGGAATTCTGTTGAATGCCTCTTTTAGGTCCAGATAGATGCAGTCAACCAGTCATCTCTGAAAGTCATCTTTTTCCTGTAAAATTTCTGCTGCTCGATCATAGTAACTGATTAAATTTGTTACACAGGATCTTCCATTTTGAAAACCATGTTGACTGTCTGATATTATAAAGTTTTTCTCCTGGTGTTCTACCAGTTTAGTTTTACTTGTTTTTTCCAATATTTTTACTGTTTCACTTGGCCAACTGCTTTGTTCTTACTTAGCTCCTTGAGCAATTTTTTAACTGTGTACGTACATGCAGTGTTTTTATAAATCTTTATTTTTTCCAGCACGCACAAGGAAGCTTGATGCAGATAAACTTACATTAGGATCAGTAGGAGCTAGCCATAATGCCCTGGAAAAAAATCATGACGAGCTACAAGTGCAGCAGGTGCAAGAAGAGCAACAAGTAAAAAAAAATCCGCAGGTGCAACAAGTGCTTCCATTAGCAATCATTCAGAAGCAGCAAAAACTACATGCAGTAAAATGTGAACCACAGGGAACTAAAGAAAAACAATCAAGTAACAACGGAATGGGAATTTTAAAATACCTGAGGAAACAGGTAAAAAATGACAAATAGAAATGATTCCTTAAACATTATTTGGTAGTTTATAGGTATTTTACTTATAATACATTATATTATGTCTACAGTTTATAATTTAGTTCACAGTTAATTGTAAACTTCCTTATCTTACATGAAGGATTTTTACTGTTTTTCATTTTTAAAAACTTATTAGTATCATTTATAGTTTAGTGTCAATTCACTTATAATACAATATATTGAATAATTTACTAAATTAGTTTAACTATAATAAATATAAATAAACATTTTTACCCCAGGATGAGTTTCAGTCACCCTACCCAATGTTTCATTATTACTAATCTTGTGAGAGGTAGCTTATTGTGCAGCCCATACTCATTCTGTGAGTGTTAGTTTATTGTGCACCCCATAGTCATCATGTCACCCAAGCCTGCTGCAGCTGCACCTGAAGGGTGGTGTAGGGAACCATTAGTGTACTATTATGATCTGAGAGAGAGAATGCTCTGTAGACAGAGCATCAATATGGCTTAAGGCATTGAGCTTTGCCTCAAGATGAAGCTTGGGCTGATCTCTGATTTGATTCTTGGGAGTCTTCATTTATGTGCACCCCATACTAAACCACTTTGTAGTAATTTATTGTGCAACCCATACTCATCCTGTTACCAGTAGTTTGTGCAACCCATACTTATCCTGTGATCCCTATCCCTCTACTTCAAGTCCCTCAAGGGGCGCACGAATTCAGTTTGGCATACCGCATCCTGTCTTCCCATCCCTAGCTACTGACCCATCACAATATACATGTAGAGTGTTTTCTTTAGGCAATTTTCTAATTATACAATCATATGTTGCCCTCAGCTCTCCTATTTCATACATACTTTTTTTCTTTTGCAAGGGAGTAATTACTACATCTACATTACAATCCTCCCATGGTGGTGTGAATTTTCTCTTGGGCACAGCAATACACTCTGTAATAACATCGTACTTAATAACATTAGAACATGAGGTACTCATATATGCTCTTTTCTTCATTGTGGGTGTTTTCTTTTTTTTGCTGTCACGATTGCAATGCGTACGTCGCCAATGTACATGTGGCAGACGCTTCACGAAGCTGTCGGAATTAGCAAAATAGAAAATACGAGAGCAACCGTACAGGGCCTGGGAGCAAGGTCGAGTTAGAGTCCTTGTGGGTCTCTTCTCAGACTAGCCTCCCCTGGTCCTGCTCCACGTTGGTCGTTGGAATCTCCTCAATGATGTAACACTTTAAGGGACTCCTAGGGTCCTCATCAAATTTATAGTTTAGTGACTTACAGGCAACTCGGTGTTGAAGACACTTAGAGCTGAAGGCTTGAGTAATATTGGCAGTATTCAGAAGTGGTTCAACGGAAACACCGCATAAAGCTTAACAGTAGTTTATTTACTAACTTAACCACTAATACACAGGGTGCTTGATTTACTTTAGATTGGCGTCAGCAAAGCTATGGTTGCATTAGCGAGACTCTTGACGTCTGGCTAATCGACTCGTATCCACTCGTGGAGAAACACCTAACTTAACACAGTTGACAGCCAATCACTAACACGGCAACCTAACTGCCGGTATGCAAAGGGATCACAAGAGTTCCAACCGGATACTCGGTAATGATGATATGCAATAAAAACAATAGCACTGTCAATGGGACAGGCAATAACATGCACAATAATAATCACACAATAACTAAATGTGTGGTGTATGTGAAGCTCACATTCACAGACGAGTGAAATGCCGTGATACCACACAGATAAACACGCATTCACCGTCGATTCACCTATAACCTGCGACAGGTATAGAAGGTGAGAACTGTGGTTGATCCCCTCAGATCAACACAGACACAATAAAACAATGACAAGATCTTGTACTTACAGATAAGGTACCTTTCCTTACGCACTCACTCAGACTCGTTTATACAAGCACTCGTAGGTGGCCTGATAGCTGGTTTCGCTCGTAGACACGGAGGGTACTCGCAGTATCTTGAGATGATTTCGTGAGTAGGGGCGTGCTGTATGCTTAACAGACAGACACACGCGCACACACTGGCACTGGCGGTGCTAAGGTGGTGACGTCACGTCAGAGTGAGGGCGGCGTCGGCTGGCGTCGGCTGGCGGCGGCTGGCGGCGGCTGGCGGCAGTACCATGCACTACACTGTACACTGTGGTACAGGTACACTGTGGTAAAGTCACACACAGATTACTTAGGCGGCGGCACTGCCTTAGTTCACTCTGAGTCACTCACAACGATCTTTGTCACCAGGGGTTACCTGATACCAGTCTGTTTCGCTCTGGAGATTTGTCACTTTAGGCTTCTAAACAATATATTCCCACTCGTGATTCTGGCGAGTGTGTGGTATATCGCAAAGACGCTGAGTTAACTTGACGGTGAGGGATAGACGGTGATCAGTCTATTGGCCGGTAGAACAGAACACGTCCTCTTCGTATGGTCTCTCTCACGTGAATGAGTTTGCAAGGGTGCCGGGCATCTCGTGGCACACAACACAAAAGGAGTTACAATTTGACCAATAGCATTGCAGCAAATGAGCGGGAACCAATCATATTAGCTCGTTCGATGAGCAGTAGCAGGAGTGACGTCATGAACACGTCATAGCTGTTATTCCGCATCGCGCCGGTTGACCCCAGAGGTCAGACGCTGCTGGCGCCTTCCCCTCTCACACTCTCCTCCAGGCCATGTACTCACTGACCCTATGGTGGCAAGTATGCTTAACACTTTCCTGTATCTACTTCCTGCCTAGACATACGGCGGCCTACGTATTTTAACAGTGTTCCTGGTTAAGTGGGCATTCTGGAGATACCCAACATGCCAGATCACTATCCAGGATTAAGAGAGATAGGCTTTGTGCACGAAGATCAGTGCACTGTGCACTGCAATGAGCCATTCAAGTCAACTGTGGGAGGATCTTGGGAGACATACTCCCACATCACCCCCCAACAAAGATCGAGCTCCACAGCGGTGCTCGTTCAAACTCACACCGCTGACAACGTGTGCACAAACTGAGTGCACTTTGCGCGGCCGGGTCCAGCGGACCCCGTTTTCTATACAGCTAGGCGAGGCGGGGCCTCGTCTAGACTATTCTCTTCTGGTAAGTGAGGAATTTCTTCAGTCACCGGATCACATGTGGCTATCTGTTCAGGTCTTGAGCAGGCACTGTGGTCGGACGTAGCTCCAGGTCTGGGTCGGCTCAACGCCTCGAAACCCTGAGTGGCGCTGGTCTGTCCACTGCCTCTCTCCACCTGTGTCATGCCTGAAACATCAGAGACACACTGGGAACCAGTGTCCGGTGATGCGCGTTGCGTTTCCTCGCTCATGTCTCCCTCGTTCGACGTCTCGTTAATCACCCCTGACCTACTCAACCAGTCAGCACCTACGTTGTCGGCTCCCTTTATGTAAACCACGCGGAATGTGAACTGTTGAAGGAACAACACCCAGCGCATTATTCTAGGGTTGGCGTTTTTAAGCGTACCGATGTGGCTGAGGGGTTGGTGATCTACTTGAAACGTGAAACGCTTACCATAGAGATACTGGTAGAATTTCCTTACTCCCACGACAGCAGCAAGGAGTTCCTTTTCTACAGTGGAGTACTTCTGCTCAGCATTGCTCAGTTTACGACTGGAGTACGCAACTGGCCAGATTTCACCGTCGTACTCTTGCATGAGTACAGCACCAATACCTGTATTTGAGGCATCTGTCCGAAGGATGTACTCCCTGGTAGAATCTGGTAGTCTAAGGATGGGTGCTTCAGTCAGCTTCTTCTTGAGCGTCGAGAATGCTGAGTTCTCCATTTCTGTCCAACGTACTCTAACAGGTGCATTCTTCTTGGTGAGATTAGTTAGCGGAGTTGCTATAGACGTGAAATTGGGAATGAAAGTTCTGTAGTACCCTGCCAGTCCCAGGAATGACTTAACCTGAGTCTTGGTGGCGGGTGGAGCGGCTTCACTGATCTTGGTGATCTTCTCAGGCAGCGGCCTGGTGAACCCTCCCCCTATCACGTGACCAAGGTACCTGACCTCCTTGCACCCCAACTCACACTTAGTGGGTTTTGCAACCATTCCTACTTCTTGTAGTCTTGTCAACACCTGCCTTAGCAAGGTCAGATGTTCTTCCCACGTAGCAGAGTGGATGAGCACATCGTCCACGAACACTTCTACTCCAGTAATTCCCCCCAAGACTTTGCGCATAGTTCTGTTGAACACGGCTGGGGCGTTCACCAGTCCAAACGGAAGAACTGTGAACTGGAAGAGACCTTCGCTTGTCATGAAGGCAGTGCAGCGCTTACTGTCTTCATGTAATGGAATCTGCCAAAATCCTTTTGTCAGATCAAGCTTGGAGAAATAGCAACTGGAAGCTAACCTCGAGAAGATCTCATTTTGATTGAACATCGGTTCAGCATCAAACTCTATGATGGAGTTCAACTTCCTGAAGTCGAGGCAGATGCGCACACCTCCCCCAGGCTTCTTCACTAACACCATCGGGCTTGAGTACGGTGAGGTCGACTTCTCTATTACTCCCGCATTAATCATAGATGCCAGTTCTTCTCTCACCTGTGGTACAAGGTGATGAGGAACAGGATATGGTTTTGTTCGTACCGCTTGCTGCTCTAGCAAAGGTATGCGGTAACCCTCTACTTTTGCTACCTTAGTGACGTCAGAGAGTACCTCCTTGTACTCTGCTACCAGTCGAGTAACCTGGTCGACTTGATCTTCAGACAGCTGATCATCAACCTTAACATCTCGGTGTGTCTCCTGCTGCTGTTGATTGAAGAGACCTGGCTGACCTTCCTCCTCGTCGGCGGTTATCACTGAGACACCGGCGATCGTTGCTGAGAGCAGAGGGTGGTCGATCGGCCCTGTCGATGTCGAGCCCTGCGGTCCTCTCCTGTTTTTACGTCTTACATGCTTCTTCGGCTTGTTGGATCCATCTGCAGGAGGGTCCTCGTAGCGTTGGAGCATGTTGCGTTCTTTTGCTTTCTCTCCCTTATACTTCAGCTGGGTGAGGGTGTGGTCACTCCCTGTGACGTCATCCCCGGCGAGTCGCCCTTGGGATCAGCTGGCTGAGGACGGCTGCATACAGCTGAGGCAGCGTCCTCACGCTCCCCCGTTTTCTTCGAGGGTGGACTCGGGCAATCAGAGATTCCCGGAACATTTCCCAATAAAATCCATATACAGCACGTTCCTGTTGAACGGCACGGATTTTACCTTTGATGTAAGGTGTGTCGACCCACACATACACCTCCACCATCTCTTTAGTATAGCCATTTGGGAATTTGACATAGATATGTCTACCTGTCTCAGATCCTGGCTGTACTAGGCTCTTTCTTACCATGTGAGTAGTGGCGCCTTTGTCACGGAAGATTTTCGCCGATTTTCCGTTAACATTTCCGTCCACCACCTCAAGGGTCCAAGCTAGTGGATCCTTTCCAACGTTGGGATGTTTCTTACCACTTGAGCTCACACCTGCTATGTAACCTGATTTCGGTTTTACCTTGCAATCAGCTGCACGATGACCTGGCTTACCACAGGTGTAGCACTTGTGCACATGCTTGTTGGAGGAGTTTCCCTGCTCCCCCGACACACCAGTCTTAAGCTTAGCTCTATCGCCAATACCTGTAGCATGATGCTTCTCGTGCGGCTTCACCCCTTTCACCTGTCTCCTGGCCCCAGCCCACAGATCAGCTTGCTTGGCCATAGACAGATTTGACACAATTTCTTGCTCTTTGAGCTTGACACGCAGAGACGATTCGCATGCTTCTAAGAACTGTTCACGAATCATCAGTTGATAGAACTCCATGCTCCCAGGAGCAGTCTCCATGAGTTCACAGTAACGGTTTAGACTCGATTCTAACCGCTGTAACATGAGCACATATGTCTCACCTTTTTGCAATTGAGCCCTACGGAAATTCTCTAGCATCCGGTCTGCAGTTATGCCAAAACCGTTCAGCAGCGCTGTTGTCAATGCCTCGTAATCTCCGCGCTGGTGCGGACCCAGACTGTGGTAGATAGTTAATGCCCTACCCTTTAACAATGCACTAAGAGCGAGTGCCCACTTTGATCTTTCCCACCCGCAATCAGCGGCGTGACCTTCGAAACGCTTGATGTATGCATCCATCGAGTCGTCCCTCTCATCAAAGTTAGCTAGTTTAGGTAGTTTGACAGTCTTACCTTGTTCAACGTTAGTCTCCGTTGAACGACCACTTGTCTGGTCATCCTGCCTTGCTTGCAACTGCATGCGAGCTATGCGTTCAGTACTTTCTCGGTTCTGCTGATCAGTCCAGCGTTTGTTTTCTCTCTCTTGCTGATCAGTCCACAGTTTACTTTCTCTGTCCTGCTGATCAGTCCAGAGTTTCATAGCTTGCTCTGCTACTTTATTCCCTTCGAATCCCAACTCCCTAACTTGGTTACGGTATTCCTCTAAGGTGAATAATTGCGAGCCTGTAATACCTACTCTTTGAGTTGGTGTCGTCCACAAGGACCTTTTGGGCCGAGATTCTTCCCCATAGAATCCCCCCAACGGAGTATTGCAAGGGTTAGATTCCCGCGTGACTCCGTTTTCTTCCGCAGCGCGCGTGATTCTAGTGACATCATTCTCGGTGACGTCACCCACAGGGGTCTCTACCTCCAAGTTGTCTCTCACTGGGGTCTCTCCCACTGTGTTATCTCTCACTGGGGTCTCACCACCGATAGCTTCATCCAGTGTGATGAGACTCGTGCACGCCACCTCAGCACTACCCTGCATGTGTGCTTGTAGCATCACCTCTTCCACGGCCCTCATGTGCTGTTCCACTCGTTCCTTACACTCTTGTTCAGTAAGAGTGTCGTAGTCGTCAGGTCTACGAGCGGTCAAGGCCAGGTGAAGATGCAGGTAGCGCTGTTTGTACTCTACACACTCAGACATACTGGTGGTGTGTGTACCTAACAGGGTGTTAAACATCCTCTGAATACTGCTCGTCACTTTTGAATTTTCAGGGAAAATTTAAGTGCGAAATTTTACTGTACAACCTAGCTCATAGGTTCCAACTAAGCCTAACACGTTGGGCGCCAGATGTGGGTGTTTTCTTTTTTTTGCTGTCACGACTGCAATGCGTACGTCGCCAATGTACATGTGGCAGACGCTTCACGAAGCTGTCGGAATTAGCAAAATAGAAAATACGAGAGCAACCGTACAGGGCCTGGGAGCAAGGTCGAGTTAGAGTCCTTGTGGGTCTCTTCTCAGACTAGCCTCACCTGGTCCTGCCCCACGTTGGGCGCCAGATGTGGGATGTTTTCTTTTTTTGCTGTCACGACTGCAATGCGTATGTCGCCAATGTACATGTGGCAGACGCTTCACGAAGCTGTCGGAATTAGCAAAATAGAAAATACGAGAGCAACGTGGAGCAGGACCAGGTGAGGCTAGTCTGAGAAGAGACCACAAGGACTCTAACTCGACCTTGCTCCCAGGCCCTGTACGGTTGCTCTCGTATTTTCTATTTTGCTAATTCCGACAGCTTCGTGAAGCGTCTGCCACATGTACATTGGCGACGTATGCATTGCAGTCGTGACAGCAAAAAAGAAAACATCCCACATTGAGACGATACCGTCTGTCACACACGTGACAGTTTCCTCTTGGGTAGTCATCTTCTTGCTGGAAAGAGGCTGTGTGTCAGGTGCGACATGTGCCATGCCTAGATGTGATACGCCTGGCTGCCACTGAGTGCACCCTCTACTTCCCAGTGGAGAGTAACCCGGCAAGCATTCCCCTCCTGGGCAGTTGGGCATGGCCTGGGCACCGTGTGTGGGAAGGCTGTGTGTTGATG
>WNGS01138083.1:0-12846 GCA_020271785.1 Procambarus virginalis
AAAGAATAAGACAAACACAAGGTAAGAGTAAGACAAACACAAGGTAAAGAGCAAGACAAACACAAGGTAAAGAAGAAGACAAACACAAGGTATAGAAGTAAATCAAACACAAGGTATAGAAGTAGAAAAAACACAAGATAAAAACAGGATAAAGAAGCATGACAAACATAGGATACAAAACAAACAGATTCAAACACAGGAAAAAGAAGAACACTAAAGAGACGTAAAACAAAGGCAGTAGAGAGAGAATTAAGACAAGGTATGCAAGCATAGGAAAGATACGAACGGTAAATAAAAATGTGAAAGTAAGAAAAAACAAAGGAGACAGAAATAAGACAAACACTGAAGAGAGATGGAAGGCAGATACATAAGAGAGAATGATGACAGGCACTAGAGAGAGAAATATATCAAACATAACAGAGAGAAGTAAGACAAGCATAGCAAAGAGACGTATGACAAGTAAGACAATCACCTGAGGGAAAGTAGTAAGACAATCACATGAGGAGAGAGAGAGTAAGCAGTAAGACAATCACATGAGATAGAACAGTAAAACAATCACATGAGAGAGAGAGCAGTAAGACAATCACATGAGAGAAAGCGGTAAGACAATTACATGAGAGAAAGCGGTAAGACAATCACATGAGAGAAAGAAGTAAGCGCCATCTCATGAGAGAGAACAGAAGGAAAACAACATTAGAGAGTAGTAGAAACAAACAGTCGAGAGAAGAAAGACATTCAAAGACGAGTTAATTTATAAAGTAAGTGGAGAGAGAAGTATGACAAACACAGAAGAAGGAAAAGAGGAAACTATCAGGAGGAAAGCGCCAAGCCATTACGACTATATAGCACTTGTAAGGGATCAGGATAAGGATTTGGGATAGGACGGGGGGACGGAATGGTGCCTGCCCAAACCACTTGGACGTCGGGCAAAGCAAGTAAGACAAAACACGAGAGAGATTATAAGAAAATATCCATACAAGAATAAATACAAGCAAAGTTCACATCATGTTGTTCCGTATTCAACACCTCCCATCTAGCTCACTTCTTTACTTTCTTTCCTCACAGCCTCAACATGATGTTCTTTACCCCCCTTCCCTGTAACCCCAGACACACTTCTCTACTTCCTCCCTTACAGCCTCCACGTGATGTTGTTATCCACCTTCCTTCTAACCCCATACACACTTCTCTACTTCCTCCCTTACAACCTCCACGTGATGTTCTTACCCACCTTCCCTCTAACCCCAGACACACTTCTCTACTCCCCTACGCATTTTCAGACATATCCAAATGGGTTGTAAGAAACTGGTCAAAAGGTCTGGTTATTATTTATATCACTGAATATCAATGCATCGCAAAATAATTTATAGATAAGGGTGAACATTACATTGTTAAATATTGCAATTCATAAAGAAGTGCATATTAAGGATAATATTTAAATAAACATGATTCTATTAGTATTAGAAATATTACTTATAATACTTCTTTGTCTACCGCATTTTTCTTTTTTTAATACAGAACTGGAAATTTATGAAGATAGATACTATTTAATTTAATATAAAAAAATACTTACCATTGAAGGTAAAGAAGAGAGAACGCGCTTGCGTGTGCTCTGTACTGCACACAGGAGCAAGGAGAGGGCTGTGGAGTTCTCCAGCAGATATCCGCTTACTGGAAGACTCCCTGTCATCGTCCCGACCGCAATGTATCTGACTTGTGCCTCCACGCTGAGAAGAATGTGTGCCAACACATACACACTTCCCACCAGAAACATCAGTCGCGGTGTGTGAGCCATCACCAGACAATCTGAGAGAATAATTCAATATTTGCTTTCAAATCAAAGTTCAACTTCGTAAGGCAACTGTCCCTACCTTCAAGGTACGAACAGTTGCGGTCAAAATTCTCGATCATGGGTAGATGGGGGAGTGTAAAACTTTGCAACACTGCTTTTTGAGGTGCCAAGATGTTTCACTAATTACCACATTTGGTTTATCAACTAAGTGATATTTGAATTATATTGATGAGGAAAACTGCTTATTTACTGCCAATATTTTAGATCAAATATAATCCTAGAAGCATGTTGCACAAATCATTGAGTTCATTTACAGAAATAAACACCCAACATTTAATGAATAAAAGCCCAGGCCGCCTGTGTCATGGATTACGATGGATCTACAAACAGATTGCTGAAGTTGTTATTATATTGTTTTAGTATTATTACCAATTATATAAGTACTGTAAATTGCATTATGCACATCTATTAGTTACACACCCAATATGTTTTTTTTTACTGCTAATGTCCTTATTTGTGTTTAAAATTAAACAATTTGATTGGCTAATAAATATGCAAGTGGCATCTGAATCTTTACTGGCTATAGAAAGGGGGAGGAGGGTATGAGAGAGAGAGAGCAGTAGAAGTAGTCACTTACATGATTTTTAAATTAAAGGGAAAATCGATTGTGCTATCCGCTTATAATAGCTGCCTATTTCTCATTTGTTATTGGCCAAACTACCATTTCGTTTCTTAAATTTATTTTCTAAATAAAATTTAGTAATTACCTAAGTGTAGCTCAAGGATGAGAATGTATGCTCGTGGTGCACCGTTTTCCCAGTACTCTTTGTCATAAAACCCTCTGAAACTAATGGGGGTTTTTGGCCTCCACCACTTTCTCACTTAACTTGTTCCAACCGTCTACCACTCTGTTTGCAAAAGTTGAATTTCTTGTATATCTTTGGCAGCCTTGCCCAGTTAGCTTAAATCTAAGACATCTTGTCCTTGAAGTTTTAGGTCTCAGAAATTCTTCCTTAACAATGTTGTCGATTCCCGTTACTGTTTTGTATGCAGTGATCATATCGGCTCTTTTTCTTCTGTCTTCTAGTTTGTGGCATATTTAATGCCTGTAATTTCTCATCATAGCTTTTGTTATTCAGTTCCAGAAGCCATTGTAACGTTTGTCTACGAATACGAGTTTGGGTGACAATACTCAAAGAGTTTAGTGTTTTTTATGTTTATTTAATATAGTCTTAGTTACAGCAGTTAGTCGTAGGAAATATAATGTCTTGTGCTGATAGCCTGAGGCCTGGGGCAGAGAGAGCTTGAGCGAGGCTGGGGGATAGAGAGCTCTGATGTGGGGTGAAAGAGTGGAGCTCCAGTCGATCTCTCTTCCCCCTGAGGGGGGGTGTCACACCAAATATGGCGCTAGTGGATCTTTCAAATAACTGAAGATACACGGCCTTGAGGTGTGCAGACACTGAGGACAGACTCGCTGGAACGCCTAATGGTGCCCTGTTAGTGCCTTTCTATACAGTTTTTTAACAACAACATGAACAACTGTGAGTTGAAATTTCCAACACTAAATGTTAACCTCTAGTACGATAGATATAATTCTTCTATTAGACATTATAATTTACTAACACTACTAACCAGTAGTATACAGATATTAAAATTATTTTATTGAGGCGTAGTAGCATCCGATTTCTCCCTAGAATCATGGCCGTGTTACATAAACTAGCCAGCAAAGGGAATAATTTCTACTTATTTGTGGATCGAGTTGAATCCAGTCTCATTTTGCTTTTTATTAAGGATAATCGTTTATTAATAGATTTTATTTTAGTTAATAATATATATGGCCGTTTTCTGGAATAATTTTTACAGTCACGATCAGCAGTTCTGGTAAATAAAGCGTTAAACTTGATTTCCACTGTTAGAATATTATCGTGCGTTTAACGTCATCTAACTTAATTGAATTGCACTACGAAAATTCATTTGCTGTCTTATACGACCCCTATTATGACGTAAAAATTAGTCAACACATCTCCCTCCATTCATAACATGCGTGAAATATTACCATTTATACACGAATTTCTACCATAGGCACGAATGCGCATGTGCCACTGGATGAGGAGGGAGAGGGGGACAGAGTCGCCATATTAGAAATTTAGCACTTTCGCGGGCCAACGTCAATCCCTCGACCTGTCCAAGTGGTTTTGGGCGTTCTGCGGGAGCGCGCGGTAATACTGAAAAGTGAAGAAATCCACAAGGGCCGTGACGAGGATTCGAACCTACGTCTGTGAGCATCCAGACGCTGCCTTAATCGACTGAGCTACGATATGGTAAAGGATTGCAACAGAAATCCTACTGAATTTACTTGGATCCTGCAGCCTCTCCGAGACACAAACCATAATATTATACAATTCCCCCAAGCACTCGAGCTATGTCAATAGGTCGTTCTACCTCTTCGCCCTTACTTCATTTGATACATCACGCTATTGTGATTTCTGTGTGTACTGAAAAGTGTATACTATTTTCAACTTTGTCACCGTAATTCTCGTCCTAAGTTTTTCAGTTTTGTATCAATGTGTTTGCAATAGAATGCTCTACAGGACTTAAAGCATGTACACTCCAGGAGCCTGGCTTACCACCCACAGCAAACGGAGAAAGTTACCCGGGAGCGTGCAAGAACGATAAAATGTGTACACACTTTTCATTTTGGTAACCTCAATTTTTGTCTTAGGCCTTTCATTTTAGTATCAATGTGTTCGCAATAAAATTCCCAACAGAAGTATAGTCATATAATGTCAAAAACCATGGCGCGCTCCACTCACCGACGTGATGAAGGCAGATGATGAGAGCAAGGAGGAGCGCTGGGCCTTCCATTAGAGAGCACAGTAATACTGAAAAGTGTATACTCTTTTCAACTTTGTCATCTCAATTCTCTTCCTAGATTTTGCAATTTGATATCAATGTGTTTGCAATAGAATTCTCCACACGATTAAATGCATACGAAGTCTGAAAGCCTGGTGTACCACCCGCACGAAACAGAAAGCGAGAGAAAGTTACCAGGGTCACTAAAGAGCAATGAAATGTGTACACTTTTTGCACTTTGGTCTTTCAGTTTTGTATCACTGTGTTCGCAATAGAATTCCCTACAGGAATATATGCATATATAAAGTCCAAAAGTCAGGCGTACCACCCACAGCAAACAGAGAAAGTGACAGTGCGTTACCGCCATGAGCGCTCATCAAGAGCAATATAAATGGATTTACTCTTTTTAACTTTTCTACCTCAATTCTCGTCCTAGGTCTTTCTTATTGGTATCAATGTATTCACAATGAAATTCTCTACAGGATTATATGTATATAATGTCCAAAACCGCAACGCGCGTCTCTCCCACATCCAAGCCAAAAGTGGGCCATTTTTTTTTTACTCCATACTTCGTCATGAGTGGAAATAAGGTACTACAATTTTGACTCCATACTTCGTCATCGGTGGGCGAAAGTGCTAAATTAGTTTCTAGGTGTTCTGCAGCTACACGAGAATAATCGATCGAATTAGAGAACATCCATCCTTCTTGGAGCTTCTGATCAAGTGTACAGCTTCTACAACTTATGAACACCATGTTCGGCAGGGAGTATTATCTAGATTTAATGATTTGGGCCCTTATTTTGTAATCTATATAATGTGTCGTTACGCTATGTGATATATAATAATCCCATGTGAGTGTTGATCTTATCCTCCAATTTCTTTAGATTATGCGAATAAATGCACGAATACAATGTTTGGAGAGGAAATTAAATAAGATATGTCTTTCAGCGTGGAATTAACTGTGAGAGAGATAGTTCCTACCTGCATGTTCACGTGTTCTTAGGGATTGCTTACTTGGACAAGAATAAACGGGTTGACGCTGTCAGACGTTATCTACATTCATCTCTGGCAGCTAATCCGTTTTCATATTTCACATTGTAGTTGGCTAATAGACTTGTCTTTTCATTGAATATATTTGAATGTTTATTTTATTAACAGTAGTATATTAACTTCATATTATTTACCACCTAAGTTATTTGGTGTATGGATTTAGTTCTGAATTAATATAAATATTACAGTTCATTGCTCTAAATCTATTTAATTTCATTTATGAATTTATTATTGGAGTTCCATAGGCCACTGGTTCTCTGATCTTCAACATTAATATTGGTCCTTCGAAACATTTAACATTATTTTACTATAGAACTAAATCTTCCCCCACATCTTTTGGTCGATTTCGAACCGGATACATCAGAATTAATATTTACAGGTTCTCAGGAACCAGTGTAAATTCATAAATATTTTATGGACCAGTACATCAAATTAAATTACTGGTCCTATATAATCTATTATACCTCAGCTAACCAATTACTAACCCTGATAACATTATACTCTTTATTAAGCAGTATTATTCTGAACTAGGCTATATATTCATTATTATTTACGGTCGTCAGTAGACCGCCACACATATTATAGCCTAACCCAATTAATTAAACATTTGCAATCTTGCTAAACTAAAGCCACTTTCTATATCTGGCTTTAAAAGGCTATAGTTAATTGCCCACAACATTGAATCCTATACCTCACACGGAAGTGAGGATATTTAGATCTCCTATTGCAACCGCTCACAATTTATCTTAACCTTGTGTTAATATCCACATTAAATTGGCCACACCATTTAACTATTATTTATCATGGTGGTAACACCACCTAAATTTTTTTTGCCAGATCATTTTGTAAAACCTGTCATGAGAGTTTAGAGCATATGTGGTCAATAAATTATTTAATACCATTAATCACAACAGGAAATTGTGGCAAAAGCCAACATTAACTATATATATTCAATTATTCTTATTCATGTACTTCTTATAAGTATATATTCTGTAAAAATCAAAACTATAATAACCCAAAAACATAGCACTGCTATATGTATACCCATTTAAGAACATAAGAACACGGTAACTGCAGAATGCCTATTTGGCCCATACGAGGCAGCTCCTATTGATAACCACCCAATCGCCACTCATATACATGTCCAACCCACGTTTGAAACAATCTAGGAACCCCACCTCCACCATGTTATGCGGTAATTGGTTCCACAAGTCAACAACCCTGTTACCGAACCAGTATTTACCCAAGTCTTTCCTAAATCTAAACCTATCCAATTTATACCCACTGTTTCGTGTTCTGTCTTGTGTTGATACTTTTAATACACTATTAATATCCCCCTTGTTATGCCCATTCATCGACTTGTAAACCTCCATCATGTCTCCGCCAACTCTTTGCCTTTCCAGTGAATGCAATTTAAGCTTTGTTAATCTTTCTTCATATGATAGATTTCTAATTTGGGGAATTAACTTTGTCATCCTACACTAGACACGTTCAAGTGAATTTATATCCATTCTATAGTACGGCGACCAAAACGGAACTGCATAATCTAAATGGGGCCTAACCAGAGCAAGATATAGCTGAAGAACAACACCAGGTGTCTTGCTACTAACACTTCATTTAATAAATCCCAGTGTCCTATTTGCCTTATTACGAACATTCATGCACTGATCCTTTGGTTTTAAATTCTTACTAATCATAACTCCCAGATCCCTTTCGCAATCCGACTTCACAATCTCAACACCATCTAGCTTGTATCTTGTAACTCTATCATCATTACCTAGCCACAGAACTTTACATTTATCAGCATTAAACTGCATCTGCCAATCTTTTGACCATTTCAAAACACTATTTAGATAAACTTGTAGTGATATTGAGTCTTCTTCCGTGTCAATTTCCCTACCGATTTTTGTATCATCAGCAAATTTGCAAATGTGGCAGCTCAAACCTGAATCTAAATCATTTATATATATTATAAACAACAGAGGTCCTAAGACAGAGCCTTGAGGCACTCCACTTACAACATTTTCCCACTCTGGCTTAACCCCATTTATACTAACTCTCTGTTTCCTTTGGTATAGCCATGCCCTAATCCAACTTAATATAGCACCCCCAATACCATGAGCCTCTATCTTTTTAATCAGTCTTTCATGTGGCACTGTATGAAAAGCTTTGCTACAGTCAAGGTGCACAACATCACAATCCTTACCACTATCAACTGCCTCAACTATGCTGGAATAAAAAGATAGCAAACTTGTTAAACATGAACAGCCATTTGTAAAACCATGTTGTGACTCGTTAATTAATTTATGTTTTTCAAGATCAAGACGAATGGTATTTGCAATTATCGATTCAAGTAACTTTCCCACAATAGACGTTAGGCTAATTGCCCAATAGTTTGATGCAAGTGATCTATCTCCTTTCTTAAAAATTGGTATCAGATTTGCAACCTTCCACGAATCTGGCACTCTGCCTGACGCTAATGATTTATTAAATATGATATACAATGGCTCGCAAAGCTCTTCTTTGCATTCATTGAACACCCTGGCAAACATTTCATCCGGCCCTGGCGATTTGTTTGGTTTGAGTTTTACTATTTGTTTATTAATATCATCCTTGGTAACTGCTAGACTAGTCAACCTGTCCTCATCCCCACTCACGTAGACTTGTCCGGCTGAAGGCATAGCGTTAAGTTCTTCTTGAGTAAATACAGAGACAAAATATATATTAAATATTTTGTCTTGTATTTATATATAATTAAATACTCATCTCTTCGTCATTATCCGTTATCTGACCTGTCTCGGTTTTAATGGACCTATCCTTTCCCTAACCTTTGTTCGGTATAACTGAGAAAACCTTTAGGATTTGCCTTTGCTTGGCCTGCTATACAAACTTCATAGTTTCTTTTTGCTCTCCTTATCTCTTTGTTAACAAATATAACCAGTTGTGCGATTTTTTTTTCTAAACTGATTACCCCATTCTTAATCCTTTTGTACCAAGCTCTCTTTCTACCTATAAGGTTTTTCAGATCCTTTGTTATCCATTTCGGGTAATTTGTATTTGATCTATTAAATTTATAAGGTATACTACTTTCCTGTGCTTTGCTTAGAATATTTGTAAATACGTTATATTTTGAATCCAAATCGAAATCCTCCTTTACAACACACATCGATGGGTTCACGTCTTGCTCCATGATCGGCCCACCCCCAATGTCCAAGACTTTCCAATCTATTTGACCCAAACAATTTCTTAGGATATTGAAATTAACCTTACGAAAATCTGGCACTTTAACAGAATTTTCTCCTACAGATCTATTTCATTCTATGCTAAATCTGATTTTTTGTGATCACTGTTCGCTAGTACACTCCCAATATTGATGTCATTAATCTGTGTTTCCTTGTTAGTTAACACTAAATCTAAAATAATTTTTTCCCGCGTTGGTCGGGAAAATTTAATAAAATCGTATTTTCCTGCTCGGGGAGCCGGTCGGCCGACGGACAGCACGCTGGACTTGTGATCCTGTGGTCCCGGGTTCGATCCCAGGCGCCGGCGAGAAACAATGGGCAGAGTTTCTTTCACCCTATGTCCCTGTTACCTAGCAGTAAAATAGGTACCTGGGTGTTAGTCAGCTGTCACGGGCTGCTTCCTGGGTGGTCTCCCAACCTGTCCTCTTAAAAAGAACGTCGCATTTGGCCGTTTGCCCGTATGGCCGAAGTTGGACGTAATTTGAAAATGAAAAAAAATATGAAAATAAATTTAGGATTTTTTTTTTCAACAACAGTAAGTTAAGGGTCCTCTGATAGGTTAGGTGGGCAGGAAATTCTCATAAAGTTTCAAAACGTTATGAAAAACGTTAATTTAAAGTGTCCTCTCAACCTCTGCGCGTACGCCGGACGACTCAAATAGAAAACGGAACACAACGTCACTTTTGTGAGTCGATTTCATTTCAAATTACGTCCAAATTTGGCCATATCGCGCATACGAGCCAAAAGTGACGTTCTTTTTAAGAGGACGGGTTGGGTGGAGGCCTGGTCGAGGACCTGGCCCCCAGGAAACTAAAGCCTCAAAATCATCTCAAGATAACCTCAAGATATCCTCAAGATTGGTTCCTTAGTGTGTTGCGTAAGAAAGCAATCGTCAATTAATTCTATAAAATCTTCTGCTTCGTTACTTCCTGTTCTGTTAATCCAGTTTATTCCACTAAAATTAAAGTCACCCATGATATAAATACCTTTAGACCTAGATGCTCCAGATATTTCATCCCATAGATGGTTTGCTTCCATTCTTTCTAAATTTGGTAGCCTATATATAACTCTTATTATAAGATTTTTTGTTTTTCGTTTAATTCTATCCAAATAGTTTCTGTGTGTGGCTCAGTTTTGATTCCCTCTTTGAGACTACATTACAAATTGTCCCTAACATATATGGCTACTCTCCCTCCTCCTCTAATATATATATATCTGTGTGAAATAGTTTAAATCCATTTATCTGATAATCAGCTCATAGTTCTCTATTTTCTACATTCATCCACGTTTCGGTAAGTGCAATAATATCTATTTTTTCTGCAAAGACAAGAATATTTACTTCGTTTATTTTGTTTTTTAGACTTTACTGTTAGTGTAATATACCCTAAGTGTATTGTTATTTTGAGGCCCTTCTCTTTCCCTGATCATTTTGCCAATTTCTTTCTCCCACAAACACATATTTTTTATTACCTCCTTCCTCCATATCAATTCCCATACAAACCCAAACAAACGCCTCCAATCACTGGTTCCAACGAGTTTGCAACAACAACAACCCCAGCCCTCATTAGATGCACCCCATCACGAGCATACATTTCATTTCTTCCATAGAAGTGTTCCCAGTTATCTATGAAATATATTGCATTTGATTTGCAATATCTTTCAATTGACACCAAGTGCGCTTGACAACCATTCATTTCGAACTCCCTTTCTTGGAAGAATGCCACATATGATCGGGATTCCTCCCTTGCTCCTAACTAATTCTATGGCTGTTTTATACCTCTGAATCAGTTCCTCACTCCTAACTCAACCAACATCATCTCCTCGTGCGCTAATACAAATAAGGGGATTGTTTCCATTTCTAGCCATAATATCACTCATGTTGTTTATAATATCACCAATTCCAGCTCCCGGATAGCAAACCCTTAACCTGTTCCCCCTATCTCTAGCACAAAACGTCCTGTCTAAATACCTCACCTGGGAATCTCCCACAACCAAAATTCGGTTTGGTGCCTCCTTTACTTTCTGAGAACTTTGATGGGCCTGCACTTCGTTGCTCTTCGTTGATTTCTCTTTCGAGTGAACTGCAGGCTCTCCACAGCACTCATCTTCCTACACGGCAAATGAATTTGAAGTCGTTATGGCGTCTATAGGCGGCCTTGTCAAGGTCTTCTTAAGACCCCTGTCCTTTGCGACTTTCCACGTCGAGGTCTTTTTAATATTGGTCTCCTTCGTTTCTTCTCGACGTTGTTTCAGCTGTCGTACCTCCTCCTCCTGTAGCGAATCCATCTCTGCTCTCAGAGCTCCAACTAGGTTCATCAGTTCCTTCACCACACCTTCCATAATTGCGATGATAATATTTCTAAAATCGGAGCTCAAGCTAACACACCCTCTCACTGTGACTGTCTGCGCCTGACAGTAACAGTGTCAGGTAAACAGATGTCTCAGTAAAAAAAAATATTTGCACATCATTATTATTGCATTTTATGCCAACCCACATAGGGAAGGATATTTTTAGACTGGAATTGTACTAAATCATGTACAACTCAAGCCTAAACTACTATTAGCTATTTTATTTGGTAGGATTAATACCAGACAACAAATGTGACAGCTGGATAGAAGTAGTTCAAGTTGGCATCATCAAGCTAGGAATTTCCACAAAAGTGGCTAGCCAAATATTTGAACAAATAGAGAATAATCGAGTCTTATAGAAATATACTCCTTGTCAGTAATACTGACTCAGGTGAAACAAATTTAATCGAATGTGACCTTGCCAACTATGAAGACAAAACTCAGGCCAGGTTAGATCACTATTATAAGGTGCTTGCTACAGAAAATGTTCCTGCTGAATTGGAAGACTATTATAGTAGGCCTATACCAAAGAAAGCACCCAGGTCATCAAATAAAATAAATGATCTACATCAAGATGAGGATACTCCTGTAATCAAATTAGATCCTTACACTGGATCAATAATTGTAGTTAAACCTTCATTTTCTACAGTCTCCTCTAATACAGCTTCACCTAGTTCAACTGAATCTGAACATTTTCAGAAAATTTATCCATATTTTCTATGGATTCTAAGAATTCAATACAAGAGGCTACTGAATTATTATGCATACCATGTGAACCCAGAGAAATAAGTGAACCTAAATTAAAAGCTGAAGCTGAATTAAAGGTTGAAGCTGAATCAAAAGCTGAAGCTGAATTGTAGGCTGAAACTGAAATTGAGGCTGAGGCTAAGCAAGAACCCTTAAGCCAAATTAGTGATAGTCCTAATCACTCAAACCAGCCTCCTAGAGGTAATACTGAACATGACAGCACCAATCAAGCCATCCAGCTCTCTAGAGGAAGTGCTGATAAAGAGAAGGCTATCATTAATCTAGTGAACCAGCTACTGGACTTGACTCAACCAGATCAATCAGTTGACACTTTATTAGTCTTCAGTTTAAAACTCAAGTCACTGTTAAAATCCTTCAGCAGTGAAGTGGATAAACCCACTGCTGAGTGGATGACTAGAATCCAAAGAAAATTGTCTAAAGAGGTGCTAAATGAATTACATTCATATCAGAATAATACCGTCCTGACAATGCAGGATATGTAGAAGGTGTGCGGATTGTCGTGAATCAAAGACAGGCAAACCAGGCACTTAATGCCTATACTGAATCAACAGAAAGAGTATTCATATTCCTGTGGTATTCATTATTCAAGAGTATTCATTATCCCTGTGGCCCGTGTTCCCGCAGTAAGTTGACAAATTACTTTGAAGACTTCAGGCTGAAGGCGCAAGGGACATAAGGAGTCAGCAAGCCGTTGAGTCGCTTCGCCAGTCTGTATGTAGGTGTGGGTATCTGGCTGATGATTTGCCAAAGTGGGTTTCCAGGCTTATGTGTCTTGACATTTCCATATGCGTATTC
>WNGS01138083.1:13846-28164 GCA_020271785.1 Procambarus virginalis
TTTTTTATAAAAAGTTTGTGAGGGTACCACCTCTGGTGCCAATGTGGAGACCCATACCTCGGAGAAGAAAATAAAACGTATTCAGAGGAGACCTTGTGGTTTTCTCACTGAACACTAATATTTTCTTCTCCTACCACCCCCATTCTTTTGTATGTACACAATATATTTGCTTTATTTGAACTTTGTTACAAAAAAGGAGTTACGTATAGGTTACAAAGATGTTATCATAAGTTGTCGAGCTCCTCCAGCTCCTCAGATGGCGGGCAGGAACCCTGGATGCAGTGCGCATTTCCCCTCTGTATCGCCACGCTGAGGCGCTGGAAAAAAAGCTGGCAGCTCTAGGGTCCCTTGTGTTTCAATGAGCCTAGAACCCAGTTCCTTCAAAAAACTGGTAGCACTTTCACCCCAGGCGCCGAGTGTGTCTCAGAAGCAATGGGACAAAATTGTAGTGGTGATCCAGTTCTATACTTACGGGATTTGGCTGCTTCCCTGTGGGTGGCGCCAGCGCCACCTGGTTGTGCAACACTGAGTTCAATGTAGGTGTTAGCCAGGTTGATACGCACGTGTAGTCCCATACCAACTGCTTGCCATTCTTCCAGGGGCTCACTGTGAACCATCTGGGCGACCAATGAGAGCATCAGAGTTACGGGCGTTAGGTAACGAGGCTCTCCTCTCAGCTGGGCATCCAGCTGTGGTGAGCTCCTCTTGATGATGTCGTTAACTTCACTGTGCCTCGAGTGCCATCCTCCTGTCTTTGGCAGAGTAGGCCATGGTGGCCGTACCCGTCAGCCACCACCTCGCCGCAAATACACCTATATCTGGTGTGGATTGGGGCAGCAAGGCGGAGGGCCACAGCAATTCGGAGGGCATGTGGTGTGAGATGCATGCCAGTTGCCGACATTGGGGTTGCTAACAGGAATCCCCTGCATGTGGGGCTGCTACTGCTGTGAGGCGAGCAATGTCGTGCGTGTTTGATGCAGCATCCAGGCACTCTGCAGCAACTTTGTCTACATGGGGCCATCCCAGCTGGATTGCCTGTGGCTTTTTGGGATGGTGGTTGAGGTGATGGTCCTGCACGAGAGGCCCACTCTGTGGCACAGTGTGTAAAATTGGGATCATGTACACCTGCCAGCTGATGTAGTGGCAGGTAGAAATTTCCTTCACAAGGTCGTCGGATGCTGATAAGGAGGACAGGAAGGCTGGAACAGCGATTTGGCGTTGCTGTTCGAACTCCAAAGCCACCAAGTCTTACGGGAAGAGAGGCTTGTTTCCACTGCAGGTCATCAAGAGAGAGGTTAAGGCTTTTTCTAGCATTGATTTCAGTAACCGGTCATACTCCTTAGTTTTGGCTACTGTAAGATGGGTGAACACTCAGAAAAGTAGGTTAACCTGGGAAGGGACAGACATCTGGTGATCAGGTAGAGTGCATCATGAGCATCATATCCTCAATCCTCCCATCCATCCTCTTTAGGTCGGCGATTTTCTTATCAAGGACCTCATCGATGGCTTTCACCCCAGGGAGCTCCTAGTAGTGTGCTGTCTTCAGGTTTAGTTTTATGGATGTTTGGCAGAAGACCCTCTATTCTCTCTACGATGCCCTGGTTGGAACATATTATTTCACATTTAGAAGGTTCAGGGTGAGCCTAAAACTGCACCTTATATATATATATATATATATATATATGATTATAATGATATATATAATATATATATCTATATTATATATATATATATATATATATATATATATATATATATATATATATATATATATAATATATTATAGATATATATCTATATACTATATATAAGAATATATTAGTTGTGTGTTAATTGGCTGTTGATTGCTGGTGTTGACTTCTTGATGTGTAGTGCCTCACAGATATCAAACTGCCTGCTATCGCTGTATCTATCGATGATTTCTGTGTTTTTGTTAAGATTTCTCTGGTGATGGTCTGGTTGTGTGAAGAGATTATATGTTCCTTAATGGAGACCTGTTGCTTATACATCGTTAATCGCCTGAATGAGATGTTGTTGTCTTGCCTATATACTAAGTTCTTTGAGGCTTTCAGTCCCCATGTGGGCATTTGAAGGCATAGACGACGTTGGTCTCTTTTAAAGCGTTCTGCTTTTTGTCTGGTGAGTTTCTCATGAGTAGGTTGGCTGTTTATTTGGTTTTATAGTAAATCGTCAGCTGTATCTTCTGATTTCTGTCTGTAGGGATAACGTTTCTATTAACAATATCTTTCAGGACCCTTTCCTCCGTTTTATGAGCTGTGGAAAAGAAGTTCCTGTAAAATAGTCTAATAGGAGGTATAGGTGTTGTGTTAGTTGTCTCTTCAGAGGTTGCATGGCGGTTCACCTTCCTTCTTATGATGTCTTCAACGAAACCATTGGAGAAGCCTTTGTTGACTAGGACCTGCCTTACCCTACAGCCCAGACCTGTCCTTTCGTCGACTTGCTTCCATCCTGAGCTGTGGCTGAGAGCACGGTCGACATAAGCGTTAACAACACTCCTCTTGTACTAGTCTGGGCAGTCACTGTTGGCATTTAGGCACATTCCTATGTTTCTTTCCTTAGTGTAGACTGCAGTGTGGAAACCTCCGTTCCTTTCCATGACTGTTACATCTAGAAAGGGCAGCTTCCCATTCTTCTCCATCTCGCAAGTGAAACGCAACGCAAAATTCTGCTCAAATGCCTCCTTCAGCTCCTGTAGATGTCTGACATCAGGTACCTGTGTAAAAATGTCGTCAACATACCTACAGTATATGGCCGGTTTCAAGTTCAGGTCGACCAAGACCTTTTGCTCGATGGTACCCATGTAGAAGTTCGCAAACAGGACACCTAGGGGAGAACCCATGGCGACCCAATCTGCTTGTTTATACATGTGCCCATCCGGGCTCATGAAGGGTGCCTCTTTAGTACAAGCTAGGAGTAGTTTCCTTAGAATGTTTTCTGGAATGTCAAGAGGAGTACAGGCCGGATCACGATACACTCTGTCTGCTATCATCCCGATTGTTTCATCCTCAGGTACGTTGGTAAACAGTGATTCTACGTCCAACGAGGCTCTTATCCCTGTGGCCCCCGTTCCCCTCAGTAAGTCGACAAATTCCTTTGGAGACTTAAGGCTGAAGGCGCAAGGGATATAAGGAGTCAGCAAGCCGTTGAGTCGCTTCGCCAGTCTGTACGAGGGTGTGGGTATCTGACTGATGATTGGGCGAAGTGGGTTTCCAGGCTTATGTGTATTGACATTTCCATATGCGTATCCAGGTTTATATTCCCCATTAACCTTTGGCAGGTTAAGTCTGGATTTCTTTGGTGGACTCCACCTGCCAAAGATTATTTGGGAATATAAACCTGAATACGCATATGGAAATGTCAAGACACATAAGCCTGGAAACCCACTTTGGCAAATCATCAGCCAGATACCCACACCTACGTACAGACTGGCGAAGCGACTCAACGGCTTGCTGACTCCTTATGTCCCTTGCGCCTTCAGCCTGAAGTCTTCAAAGTAATTTGTCGACTTACTGCGGGGAACACGGGCCACAGGGATAATGAATACTCTTGAATAATGAATACCACAGGAATATGAATACTCTTTCTGTTGATTCAGTATAGGCATTAAGTGCCTGGTTTGCCTGTCTTTGATTCACGACAATACGCACACCTTCTACATATCCTGCATTGTCAGGACGGTATTATTCTGATATGAAAGTAATTCATTTAGCACCTCTTTAGACAATTTTCTTTGGATTCTAGTCATCCACTCAGCAGTGGGTTGATCCACTTCACTGCTGAAGGATTTTAACAGTGACTTGAGTTTTAAACTGAAGACTAATAAAGTGTCAACTGATTGATCTGGTTGAGTCAAGTCCAGTAGCTGGTTCACTAGATTAATGATAGCCTTCTCTTTATCAGCACTTCCTCTAGAGAGCTGGATGGCTTGATTGGTGCTGTCATGTTCAGTATTACCTCTAGGAGGCTGGTTTGAGTGATTAGGACTATCACTAATTTGGCTTAAGGGTTCTTGCTTAGCCTCAGCCTCAATTTCAGTTTCAGCCTACAATTCAGCTTCAGCTTTTGATTCAGCTTCAACCTTTAATTCAGCTTCAGCTTTTAATTTAGGTTCACTTATTTCTCTGGGTTCACATGGTATGCATAATAATTCAGTAGCCTCTTGTATTGAATTCTTAGAATCCATAGAAAATATGGATAAATTTTCTGAAAATGTTCAGATTCAGTTAAATCACTAGGTGAAGCTGTATTAGAGGAGACTGTAGAAAATGAAGGTATAACTACAATTATTGATCCAGTGTAAGGATCTAATTTGATTACAGGAGTATCCTCATCTTGATGTAGATCATTTATTTTATTTGATGACCTGGGTGCTTTCTTTGGTATAGGCCTACTATAATAGTCTTCCAATTCAGCAGGAACATTTTCTGTAGCAAGCACCTTATAATAGTGATCTAACCTGGCCTGAGTTTTGTCTTCATAGTTGGCAAGGTCACATTCGATTAAATTTATTTCACCTGAGTCAGTATTACTGACAAGGAGTATATTTCTATAAGACTCGATTATTCTCTATTTGTTCAAATATTTGGCTAGCCACTTTTGTGGAAATTCCTAGCTTGATGATGCCAACTTGAACTACTTCTATCCAGCTGTCACATTTGTTGTCTGGTATTAATCCTACCAAATAAAATAGCTAATAGTAGTTTAGGCTTGAGTTGTACATGATTTAGTACAATTCCAGTCTAAAAATATCCTTCCCTATGTGGGTTGGCATAAAATGCAATAATAATGATGTGCAAATATTTTTTTTACTGAGACATCTGTTTACCTGACACTGTTACTGTCAGGCGCAGACAGTCACAGTGAGAGGGTGTGTTAGCTTGAGCTCCGATTTTAGAAATATTATCATCGCAATAATGGAAGGTGTGGTGAAGGAACTGATGAACCTAGTTGGAGCTCTGAGAGCAGAGATGGATTCGCTACAGGAGGAGGAGGTACGACAGCTGAAACAACATCGAGAAGAAACGAAGGAGACCAATATTAAAAAGACCTCGACGTGAAAAGTCGCAAAGGACAGGGGTCTTAAGAAGACCTTGACAAGGCCGCCTATAGACGCCATAACGACTTCAAATTCATTTGCCGTGTAGGAAGACGAGTGCTGTGGAGAGCCTGCAGTTCACTCGAAAGAGAAATCAACGAAGAGCAACGAAGTGCAGGCCCCTCAAAGTTCTCAGAAAGTAAAGGAGGCACCAAACCGAATTTTGGTTGTGGGAGATTACCAGGTGAGGTATTTAGACAGGACGTTTTGTGCTAGAGATAGAGGGAACAGGTTAAGGGTTTGCTATCCGGGAGCTGGAATTGGTGATATTATAAACAACATGAGTGATATTATGGCTAGAAATGGAAACAATCCCCTTATTTGTATTAGCGCAGGAGGAGATGATGTTGGTCGAGTTAGGAGTGAGGAACTGATTCAGAGGTATAAAACAGCCATAGAATTAGTTAGGAGCAAGGGAGGAATCCCAATCATATGTGGCATTCTTCCAAGAAAGGGAGTTCGAAATGAATGGTTGTCAAGTGCACTTGGTGTCAATTGAAAGATATTGCAAATCAAATGCAATATCTTTCATAGATAACTGGGAACACTTCTATGGAAGAAATGAAATGTATGCTCGTGATGGGGTGCATCTAATGAGGGCTGGGGTTGTTGTTGTTGCAAACTCGTTGGAACCAGTGATTGGAGGCGTTTGTTTGGGTTTGTATGGGAAATGATATGGAGGAAGGAGGTAATAAAAAAATATGTGTTTGTGGGAGAAAGAAATTGGCAAAATGATCAGGGAAAGAGAAGGGCCTCAAAATAACAATACACTTAGGGTATATTACACTAACAGTAAAGTCTAAAAAACAAAATAAACGAAGTAAATATTCTTGTCTTTGCAGAAAAAAATAGATATTATTGCACTTACCGAAACGTGGATGAATGTAGAAAATAGAGAACTATGAGCTGATTATCAGATAAATGGATTTAAACTATTTCACACAGATATATATATTAGAGGAGGAGGGAGAGTAGCCATATATGTTAGGGACAATTTGTAATGTAGTCTCAAAGAGGGAATCAAAACTGAGCCACACACAGAAACTATTTGGATAGAATTAAACGAAAAACAAAAAATCTTATAATAAGAGTTATATATAGGCTACCAAATTTAGAAAGAATGGAAGCAAACCATCTATGGGATGAAATATCTGGAGCATCTAGGTCTAAAGGTATTTATATCATGGGTGACTTTAATTTTAGTGGAATAAACTGGATTAACAGAACAGGAAGTAACGAAGCAGAAGATTTTATAGAATTAATTGACGATTGCTTTCTTACGCAACACACTAAGGAACCAATCTTGAGGATATCTTGAGGTTATCTTGAGATGATTTTGAGGCTTTAGTTTCCTGGGGGCCAGGTCCTCGACCAGGCCTCCACCCAACCCGTCCTCTTAAAAAGAACGTCACTTTTGGCTCGTATGCGCGATATGGCCAAATTTGGACGTAATTTGAAATGAAATCGACTCACAAAAGTGACGTTGTGTTCCGTTTTCTATTTGAGTCGTCCGGCGTTAAACGTTAATTAACGTTTTTCATAACGTTTTGAAACTTTATGAGAATTTCCTGCCCACCTAACCTATCAGAGGACCCTTAACTTACTGTTGTTGAAAAAAAAAATCCTAAATTTATTTTCATATTTTTTTCACTTTCAAATTACGTCCAAATTCGGCCATACGGGCAAACGGCCAAATGCGACGTTCTTTTTAAGAGGACAGGTTGGGAGACCACCCAGGAAGCAGCCCGTGACAGCTGACTAACACCCAGGTACCTATTTTACTGCTAGGTAACAGGGACATAGGGTGAAAGAAACTCTGCCCATTGTTTCTCGCCGGCGCCTGGGATCGAACCCGGGACCACAGGATCACAAGTCCAGCGTGTTGTCCGTCGGCCGACCGGCTCCCCGAGCGGGAAAATACGATTTTATTAAATTTTCCCGACCAACGCGGGAAAAAATTATTTTAGATTTAGTGTTAACTAACAAGGAAACACAGATTAATGACATCAATATTGGGAGTGTACTAGCGAACAGTGATCACAAAGAAATCAGATTTAGCATAGAATGAAATAGATCTGTAGGAGAAAATTCTGTTAAAGTGCCAGATTTTCGTAAGGTTAATTTCAATATCCTAAGAAATTGTTTGGGTCAAATAGATTGGAAAGTCTTGGACATTGGGGGTGGGCCGATCATGGAGCAAGACGTGAACCCATCGATGTGTGTTGTAAAGGAGGATTTCGATTTGGATTCAAAATATAACGTATTTACAAATATTCTAAGCAAAGCACAGGAAAGTAGTATACCTTATAAATTTAATAGATCAAATACAAATTACCCGAAATGGATAACAAAGGATCTGAAAAACCTTATAGGTAGAAAGAGAGCTTGGTACAAAAGGATTAAGAATGGGGTAATCAGTTTAGAAAAAAAAATCGCACAACTGGTTATATTTGTTAACAAAGAGATAAGGAGAGCAAAAAGAAACTATGAAGTTTGTATAGCAGGCCAAGCAAAGGCAAATCCTAAAGGTTTTCTCAGTTATACCGAACAAAGGTTAGGGAAAGGATAGGTCCATTAAAAACCGAGACAGGTCAGATAACGGATAATGACGAAGAGATGAGTATTTAATTATATATAAATACAAGACAAAATATTTAATATATATTTTGTCTCTGTATTTACTCAAGAAGAACTTAACGCTATGCCTTCAGCCGGACAAGTCTACGTGAGTGGGGATGAGGACAGGTTGACTAGTCTAGCAGTTACCAAGGATGATATTAATAAACAAATAGTAAAACTCAAACCAAACAAATCGCCAGGGCCGGATGAAATGTTTGCCAGGGTGTTCAATGAATGCAAAGAAGAGCTTTGCGAGCCATTGTATATCATATTTAATAAATCATTAGCGTCAGGCAGAGTGCCAGATTCGTGGAAGGTTGCAAATCTGATACCAATTTTTAAGAAAGGAGATAGATCACTTGCATCAAACTATTGGGCAATTAGCCTAACGTCTATTGTGGGAAAGTTACTTGAATCGATAATTGCAAATACCATTCGTCTTGATCTTGAAAAACATAAATTAATTAACGAGTCACAACATGGTTTTACAAATGGCTGTTCATGTTTAACAAATTTGCTATCTTTTTATTCCAGCATAGTTGAGGCAGTTGATAGTGGTAAGGATTGTGATGTTGTGCACCTTGACTGTAGCAAAGCTTTTCATACAGTGCCACATGAAAGACTGATTAAAAAGATAGAGGCTCATGGTATTGGGGGTGCTATATTAAGTTGGATTAGGGCATGGCTATACCAAAGGAAACAGAGAGTTAGTATAAATGGGGTTAAGCCAGAGTGGGAAAATGTTGTAAGTGGAGTGCCTCAAGGCTCTGTCTTAGGACCTCTGTTGTTTATAATATATATAAATGATTTAGATTCAGGTTTGAGTTGCCACATTTGCAAATTTGCTGATGATACAAAAATCGGTAGGGAAATTGACATGGAAGAAGACTCACTATCACTACAAGTTTATCTAAATAGTGTTTTGAAATGGTCAAAAGATTGGCAGATGCAGTTTAATGCTGATAAATGTAAAGTTCTGAGGCTAGGTAATGATGATAGAGTTACAAGATACAAGCTAGATGGTGTTGAGATTGTGAAGTCGGATTGCGAAAGGGATCTGGGAGTTATGATTAGTAAGAATTTAAAACCAAAGGATCAGTGCATGAATGTTCGTAATAAGGCAAATAGGACACTGGGATTTATTAAATGAAGTATTAGTAGCAAGACACCTGGTGTTGTTCTTCAGCTATATCTTGCTCTGGTTAGGCCCCATTTAGATTATGCAGTTCAGTTTTGGTCGCCGTACTATAGAATGGATATAAATTCACTTGAACGTGTCTAGTGTAGGATGACAAAGTTAATTCCCCAAATTAGAAATCTATCATATGAAGAAAGATTAACAAAGCTTAAATTGCATTCACTGGAAAGGCAAAGAGTTGGCGGAGACATGATGGAGGTTTACAAGTCGATGAATGGGCATAACAAGGGGGATATTAATAGTGTATTAAAAGTATCAACACAAGACAGAACACGAAACAGTGGGTATAAATTGGATAGGTTTAGATTTAGGAAAGACTTGGGTAAATACTGGTTCGGTAACAGGGTTGTTGACTTGTGGAACCAATTACCGCATAACATGGTGGAGGTGGGGTTCCTAGATTGTTTCAAACGTGGGTTGGACATGTATATGAGTGGCGATTGGGTGGTTATCAATAGGAGCTGCCTCGTATGGGCCAAATAGGCATTCTGCAGTTACCGTGTTCTTATGTTCTTAAATGGGTATACATATAGCAGTGCTATGTTTTTGGGTTATTATAGTTTTGATTTTTACAGAATATATACTTATAAGAAGTACATGAATAAGAATAATTGAATATATATAGTTAATGTTGGCTTTTGCCACAATTTCCTGTTGTGATTAATGGTATTAAATAATTTATTGACCACATATGCTCTAAACTCTCATGACAGGTTTTACAAAATGATCTGGCAAAAAAAAATTAGGTGGTGTTACCACCATGATAAATAATAGTTAAATGGTGTGGCCAATTTAATGTGGATATTAACACAAGGTTAAGATAAATTGTGAGCGGTTGCAATAGGAGATCTAAATATCCTCACTTCCGTGTGAGGTATAGGATTCAATGTTGTGGGCAATTAACTATAGCCTTTTAAAGCCAGATATAGAAAGTGGCTTTAGTTTAGCAAGATTGCAAATGTTTAATTAATTGGGTTAGGCTATAATATGTGTGGCGGTCTACTGACGACCGTAAATAATAATGAATATATAGCCTAGTTCAGAATAATACTGCTTAATAAAGAGTATAATGTTATCAGGGTTAGTAATTGGTTAGCTGAGGTATAATAGATTATATAGGACCAGTAATTTAATTTGATGTACTGGTCCATAAAATATTTATGAATTTACACTGGTTCCTGAGAACCTGTAAATATTAATTCTGATGTATCCGGTTCGAAATCGACCAAAAGATGTGGGGGAAGATTTAGTTCTATAGTAAAATAATGTTAAATGTTTCGAAGGACCAATATTAATGTTGAAGATCAGAGAACCAGTGGCCTATGGAACTCCAATAATAAATTCATAAATGAAATTAAATAGATTTAGAGCAATGAACTGTAATATTTATATTAATTTAGAACTAAATCCATACACCAAATAACTTAGGTGGTAAATAATATGAAGTTAATATACTACTGTTAATAAAATAAACATTCAAATATATTCAATGAAAAGACAAGTCTATTAGCCAACTACAATGTGAAATATGAAAACGGATTAGCTGCCAGAGATGAATGTAGATAACGTCTGACAGCGTCAACCCGTTTATTCTTGTCCAAGTAAGCAATCCCTAAGAACACGTGAACATGCAGGTAGGAACTATCTCTCTCACAGTTAATTCCACGCTGAAAGACATATCTTATTTAATTTCCTCTCCAAACATTGTATTCATGCATTTATTCGCATAATCTAAAGAAATTGGAGGATAAGATCAACACTCACATGGGATTATTATATATCACATAGCGTAACGACACATTATATAGATTACAAAATAAGGGCCCAAATCATTAAATCTAGATAATACTCCCTGCCGAACATGGTGTTCATAAGTTGTAGAAGCTGTACACTTGATCAGAAGCTCCAAGAAGGATGGATGTTCTCTAATTCGATCGATTATTCTCGTGTAGCTGCAGAACACCTAGAAACTAATTTAGCACTTTCGCCCACCGATGACGAAGTATGGAGTCAAAATTGTAGTACCTTATTTCCACTCATGACGAAGTATGGAGTAAAAAAAAAAAAAATGGCCCACTTTTGGCTTGGATGTGGGAGAGACGCGCGTTGCGGTTTTGGACATTATATAC
This sequence comes from Procambarus virginalis, assembly GCA_020271785.1. NCBI lineage: Eukaryota > Metazoa > Arthropoda > Malacostraca > Decapoda > Cambaridae > Procambarus > Procambarus virginalis. Next base: position 24,909 of record WNGS01138083.1, read on the forward strand.
ATATAATCCTGTAGAGAATTTCATTGTGAATACATTGATACCAATAAGAAAGACCTAGGACGAGAATTGAGGTAGAAAAGTTAAAAAGAGTAAATCCATTTATATTGCTCTTGATGAGCGCTCATGGCGGTAACGCACTGTCACTTTCTCTGTTTGCTGTGGGTGGTACGCCTGACTTTTGGACTTTATATATGCATATATTCCTGTAGGGAATTCTATTGCGAACACAATGATACAAAACTGAAAGACCAAAGTGCAAAAAGTGTACACATTTCATTGCTCTTTAGTGACCCTGGTAACTTTCTCTCGCTTTCTGTTTCGTGCGGGTGGTACACCAGGCTTTCAGACTTCGTATGCATTTAATCGTGTGGAGAATTCTATTGCGAACACATTGATATCAAATTGCAAAATCTAGGAAGAGAATTGAGATGACAAAGTTGAAAAGAGTATACACTTTTCAGTATTACTGTGCTCTCTAATGGAAGGCCCAGCGCTCCTCCTTGCTCTCATCATCTGCCTTCATCACGTCGGTGAGTGGAGCGCGCCATGGTTTTTGACATTATATGACTATACTTCTGTTGGGAATTTTATTGCGAACACATTGATACTAAAATGAAAGGCCTAAGACAAAAATTGAGGTTACCAAAATGAAAAGTGTGTACACATTTTATCGTTCTTGCACGCTCCGGGTAACTTTCTCCGTTTGCTGTGGGTGGTAAGCCAGGCTCCTGGAGTGTACATGCTTTAAGTCCTGTAGAGCATTCTATTGCAAACACATTGATACAAAACTGAAAAACTTAGGACGAGAATTACGGTGACAAAGTTGAAAATAGTATACACTTTTCAGTACACACAGAAATCACAATAGCGTGATGTATCAATGAAGTAAGGGCGAAGAGGTAGAACGACCTATTGACATAGCTGGAGTGCTTGGGGGAATTGTATAATATTATGGTTGTATAATATTAAAAACTGTATAGAAAGGCACTAACAGGGCACCATTAGGCGTTCCAGCGAGTCTGTCCTCAGTGTCTGCACACCTCAAGGCCGTGTATCTTCAGTTATTTGAAAGATCCACTAGCGCCATATTTGGTGTGACCCCCCCCCCCCTCAGGGGGAAGAGAGATCGACTGGAGCTCCACTCTTTCACCCCACATCAGAGCTCTCTATCCCCAGCCTCGCTCAAGCTCTCTGCCCCAGGCCTCAGCTATCAGCACAAGACATTATATTTCCTACGACTAACTGCTGTAACTAAGACTATATTAAATAAACATAAAAAACACTAAACTCTTTGAGTATTGTCACCCAAACTCGTATTCGTAGACAAACGTTACAATGGCTTCTGGAACTGAATAACAAAAGCTATGATGAGAAATTACAGGCATTAAATATGCCAAAACTAGAAGACAGAAGAAAAAGAGCCGATATGATCACTGCATACAAAACAGTAACGGGAATCGACAACATTGTTAAGGAAGAATTTCTGAGACCTAAAACTTCAAGGACAAGATGTCTTAGATTTAAGCTAACTGGGCAAGGCTGCCAAAGATATACAAGAAATTCACTTTTGCAAACAGAGTGGTAGACGGTTGGAACAAGTTAAGTGAGAAAGTGGTGGAGGCCAAAAACCCCCATTAGTTTCAGAGGGTTTTATGACAAAGAGTACTGGGAAAACGGTGCACCACGAGCATACATCTCATCCTTGAGCTACACTTAGGTAATTACTAAATTTTATTTAGAAAATAAATTTAAGAAACGAAATGGGAGTTTGGCCAATAACAAATGCTGCTGGTGTCTACTCTATTTCCTGTTCATCTTGTCCTCTCCAATACTTTGGCGAAACTGGCCGTACACTGAATGACAGACTTAAAGAACACAAGAGAAGTGTTAAGTCTGCAGACACTAACAATGCTCTCTTCTGCCATGTGAGGGATTCTAATCATCCCATTGATTGGTCTTCCTCCAAATAATCTTTCCTGCCTCTACTCTTCACAGACGCCGTCTTGTAGAATCGGCTCTTATACACAATGTACCCAACATGAATTTGAGTCCTGGCTTTGTTGCTGTGGACTCTTCCCTTTCACAGTACATACTCAAGTGTTCTAATCTTTCCAACAAACGTGACTTAACATAAGCTTACCCCTTCCATTATCTTTCTTTCTCTTTCCTTTTCTTTCTATCTTCTCCCCTTTTTCTGTTCATTGTCTTCTCCTACGCTCCCTCGCTATCCTTTTCTTATTCCTATTACTTTTCCTTCGGTGGTTATAATGGGAGCTGCCTCGTATGGGCCAATAGGCCTTCTACAGTTCTCATTATTACTACTATTCTCTACACCTTACTTTCCTCCTCACCTCTCTCTTGCCTATTTATTACCCGTTCTCTACCTCCTCATCACAAGCGACTTGAGAATGGTCCAGGACGGACCGAAACGTCGTCGTCCCTTCAACTTCTAGTGTGTGGTCTGGTCAACTTTGTCCTACTTGTTTACCTCGTCTTTGTCTTACACAAGGTATGTTCTTATTCTATGATAAGAGCAGCCAATATCATTAGAGTTCTATTCCAATGAAAAGAACAGCTCTCATCACATGAGTCCAGGAAACCTTTATCAGTTTTCGAAGATTCACTATATTCTCCATTCACATAATAGAAAAAATTTGTTGCACATGTAAAAGATTTGAATTGGTTTGACTATCTGCCTGAATGCTGAATATATTTTTATTAAATCATGCTCATAATTTTGAAATACTGTGAAGTACTTTTATTTATCAATATTGATATATTGCCCTTGAGTAAGTCTACTTGAGACAGGTAGCGGGCATTACCAAAGGCATCGAGGATATCATCGAACCTAGGTAATGGGTATGCGTCCTTCACGGTGACACTGTTTAATTTCCTATAGTCCGTGCAAACGGATCTTACCGTGAGGTTTGGGTACCAGGATGCATGTGAGGCCCATAGGGACTCACAGGGGTAGCCAGATCATGGTCCAAGAGATACTGTACCTCAGCATGCTGACTTCCGTTTTGCTAGGGTTGATTCTGTAGAACGGTTGGCGAATCGGCTGGGTCAGGTAGTACAAGTTGGATGTCGTGCCAAGTCACAGTACACTCTTGGGGATCATCTCGAACAACTCCTGATGTTCTCTGATGAGGTTGATGAGTGAAGCACTATTATCGTCCTGAAATGATTGTGAAGGTCAGTAAGGATTTCCGAATTAGAAAGCGCTGTCTCAGTGTCAGTGCTTTCGGAAGGAGAA